>JBCLNQ010000114.1:0-118338 GCA_039119965.1 Talaromyces sp. DC2 | reverse complement strand
TAGCATGCATGACTAAACTACAAGTCCCGATTGATTGGTCGGTGGAAGGACGAAAAACTATATATAGACTTTTCCCGGACGATTCCCTGATTTTATGCGTGGCGTTAACTGGGTCTAGAATTTTATCTCCAACTATCAGGGAATGACAGGTGGTACAGCCGAGCAACCCATGGTCAGGAATATAAGTCAATTAATGACAGCTTTCGCGAATCTCCGGATGCGCATTATCATTCTTTGTCGTTCTACGGAGAGATACTAGACGATTCAGTGCCAAAGCTAATACTTGTGAAATGCTCTCACTCAGACTGTCAGACCAGTCAAATTGTTTTCAGTGGAATAACTGTGCGTGTGATATCCGGGGAGAAAATGCGATGAAATGATTTTGAGATGTCAGAGGGCAATGAGGTGAGACAGTCGAGCCACAGTGGGTCCAACTTAAAGTTTAAATTTGGCCCACTAACGTCCAGCGAGCGTTGATTGGCGGATCCTCCTTGTCTTGTTAGACCTCGAAGGCTAAGAAATTCTAATAAGCCATTGGAATTCTGGCTGCATCGGAAATTATGAGTCGATAGATTCGGAGTTCCGTCCATTGTGCACATTCACACAGACGCTTCGAGACCTATTCCGTGTTGTTTCTGTTTAGCTCTTAGCTGTAAGTCCTGCTTTCAACTAACTACATAGATGGGATTCGTAATTTCCTGTGTGCAACTACACCCTCTATTCCAAATAAATACGCGGGCATACCAGGCATGATCATAAGATATTTAATATCTTAGTCAAGGATAAAAAAGGAAACAAAAAGCCCATTTCTCGATAACATAGTGGCTAGACACGTTGTCGTATTATCGCCACCGCAGGTGCCTTTTTATCCATATAAGAAATATTCCCATTCGGTTAGACTTTTGACCAAAGTGAGGGGTGTCAATGCGTCCACTTGGCACTAGGCGAGACCACGAAGGCAATGGGCTGTAGCCAAAGTAATGATGTCACTGTTTAGGTCGGATACCGGCAATACCAAAACTTGGAAATCTTGCGTTGTCTCAAGGACTAGCAGTATCTATACTACTGCTCAGGCAATGAGTTCACACGCTGGAAGTTTCGAGACTAGGTATCAGATGACGTCTACGCGACTACAAGACTAAGCTTAGAATCACTAAATAAAGAAGAAGAAGATCTATTGTAATAAACCTAGCTACGTCGAAATCGTCCAAGCAATAATTAATCTAGATCGACGTCGATTATGATTGATATTCAACGACTCTGCGATTGGCCAGGAGTGCAGAATAGTGGGATGTTCTGTGCTATTCCATTTTAGGAGATAACATAAAAAAGGGCAGGTGATTGGACAGTTATGCTTACCAATAAGGATCCACTTTGAGCTTTTTGTACGCACGAGGGGACTTATCCCCTCAAACGTTTGTAGGAAACATACCTATCATGTTTGCGACTTTTTCAACGTCGACCCTAGACAGCCGCGACGATGGAGAGCCAAAGCCTAAGAGGCGACAGGTACTTCGTGCGTGCGAAGCATGCCGCATAAAGCGCAGCAAGTGTGACGACTCGACCCCATGCGCAGCATGCGTTAGCCGGAAATGGATCTGTTCGCGTTCCGGCTCCAGTTCCGACGAACCAAAGAGCCTTGCATCGGCTTTGATGTGCGTTGGTGCCCTTTCCGCGAGTTAAAACGCTTCGTATGGCTGACTAGCTGGGATAGGCAAATATCATCTCTCAAAGAAAAGATTAGAGCCTTGGAAGAAGTGCAACCGCTAGGTGCTATAGTAACGCCAGCTAGTTCAAATGCGGACTCCTCATCTGGCCGTGATACTATTGTAGAATGGAGAGATATCATAGACAAACGGCGCTTTTTTTGGCCTGAGGACCCGGTGCATTACGTGAAAAACGGTCAAACCTCCTTTTTTGGGAATTTTTCTAGCGAAAGATTCATTTCTCGTGTTAAAAGCCACTGGAATCGCTCCACAGACAAGTCATCCAATTATATAGACTCTTTCGACTTGGAATTATTACCAACAAGCTGTCGACAGCCGCGAGACTTGTCCGAGCCGAGAATCCTCGGTGGTGGTATGGTTCTTGAAAGCGAGATCCTTTCGAAAACCCAACAGCGGCAATACATTCGACAGTTTTGGGATTTGCACCATCCATTATTTCCGATAATTTGTGAAAACGACCTTACGGAATATTTTGAGTCACTTTGGATCCCAGCCTCGTCGCAATCGTCACAACGAACGCGTGCACCGTCCGCGCTGGTGGATATTATCATTGCCGTTTGTGCGTTATCAAAATCGTCACCTTCCAAGCAACCTCTGGGTCAGCAGTCTAAGGATTATTTTCCTAGTAGCAATAATCTCGGGGCACCCAATAGCAACGGTTTTGGGGAGCTGAGTGATTCTAGGATTTCGGTATGGCACTATCGCCGATGCCAGCGACTCCTGGATGATGAGTTGGACAATCCAGTTGCTTTTACAGTGCAAGCCCAGATTCTCATGACTATCTACCTTCACATCACATCTCGTGTATCCGCCGCATACAACGTTCTAGGCACTGCAGTTCGCATTGCATATAGCCTGGGCCTTCATCGCGACCCTCCGGCGAGCCTCGGGGTTACAAAGACAGAGCTTCGACGGCGAATTTGGTGGTCGCTCTATATTTTGGACACCAAGCTCTCGATGGAGCTGGGACGGCCGATGATTGTTGACTTGAACACATCAAATTGTCAGCTACCAGCAGACGACGCGGAAACCGCTAGAATTGCATGCTTGCAGTCGTATTTCTCCACCACGGAAATGACATGGCTGACTTATACTGTCCATGCTGCTAGACTCTGCACCATCGTACAATCGATTGGCACCGATGTATACAACGACGGCTCCAACAGTAGCAACACCTTCCACCAACCAAATATAAACAAGCTGCAGACCCCGCCGAGCCTCAGTTCGACTGCGGAGCACTTGGAAAAGAAATTGAGCACCTTTCAAGCCTGGGTTGACGCTCTTCCCAGTGATTTACGTCTTCCACGGACTGGTGGAGCAAAGGGGCCATCAACGGATATCTCTAGCTTGTATTTTGACCGATACGCACCTCAGTGGATGCAAAATCAACGGATATTCCTCGAGATTGAGTACCACAACGCCGTCATGACATTGATTCGGCCGCTTGTACCTGTGAATATAGAGAACGAGCAGAGCAAAGAAGTACTGCAATCACTTGTGACCAAGCTTACAGACCACGCCAGTGCTATTATTCAAATATGCCACCAATGCTCTTTGGAAACCGATGTTTATTCCGACCACCCGGAACTGTCTTCTATTGCGTGGACCGCTGCCGTGACGTTGCTCTACAGACTGAACGACATTTCATTCGAGTCGGAAGCCAGCAAGCGCGTTTCTGACAGCCTGTGCCTAGTATCAGAGATCCTCGAAAATGTCGACTGTATAGACCCAACCGCCCTAGAAGTGATGATTCGCGTGCGCCAGTCCCAGCAACAAAGGATGGATGAATGGCAACCACCCTCGGCGGGGTTTAACATACAAGAAAATGCGGCAGCTAATCTTCTACCACTTGGGACCGGAATGGACCTTGAGCAGCCGCTGCTTGTGGCTCCCGCCATTACCACAGACTCGGATGGTGTTCATCCGAATTTAGAGCCGGGTCTGACCCAGTCGCATGCAGAATGGGATTCCGATTTTTGGCTATCCATGGGCAGATCTGATTTATGATGCAGTTAACTTGATCTAATGCATTTAGACCTTATATGTTTTACGAATTCGATATATGTTTTTGTTGATGGAAATGACATATATGCGGCTTCCAGAAGCTTTATTGCCCGATTGGGGGCCTCAGGCGACGTCTCGGGTTAGGGTTAGCGGCCCTCTTCAGAACAGAGATTATTTCCATTTACGGAGATTTCTGTGTTATATCTCGTTCGCTGACTATATCTACTTTTAATTGGAATACTGGTTTAATCAAAACTAAAGATTTGTTATAATTCAATCAGAATATACATCGATTATGTACATAGTGACATCCCTTATATACAAAACTCAATTTTAAGGATGAATGAAACATCAACACATCTCAGAATTGACATGGACAATGCAAGTTTTGTGAGAAAAAAAAAATCCATGTTTATTCCCATTCAACATAAACCAAACTGGTATAATAACCCATAGAGTTACTGGTCGTCCAGGACAGATAAATGGCATTTTCACTCGAATCCTTGAGAAGGCTTGGGTTCGCCTGCAGGGAATACGCCAAGCCGTTGCTTTCACCCGAGTAGAATTTCGTGGGCTTGGCCCAGGGACCCTCGGGAGCCGGGGCCGTGGTGATGTAAAAGTCGGGGCCGATATCTCCAGTCGCTTGTCCGATCCAGACGAACAGGTTCCACACGCTCGAGAAGTAGTACGTTCCCTGGCCACCGGCGCTTGCGTTTTCGATGTTGATTCCCGTGTCGTTGACTCCGGGGGCGGTGGATGTCCATGCGCCGTTCACGTAGTATTGGTAGGCTGTTTGGTCTTGGATCGAACCAGCCGGGACCTTTGCGAGGCCGACGGTGCCAGCGGCGTTTTGGCCGTATAAATACGCAGTGCCATTCGAGACAACGCCGCCATAAACACCATAGCCTAATTGGTCGCCTGTCCAGAAGTTGTCGTTGACGATCGACACCGTGGGCAGAGCAGAGGATTCATTGCCTGAATAGTAGACCAGGTAAAGCGTGGCGGGAGGGTCGGGATCCAGCGACACGAGCGAGGATGTAATATGAGCCTGGTGGATCCAAGTATAAGCACCGACGGCTCCAGTGTTGATGTCCGCTTCGGTGACCAGCGGTGGGCTGTCGGGCCAGATGGCATAGCGAGTTCCATCCGAGCACCCGCCGGCAGAGTTGTCGCTGCATTCGGACGACAGGATGGGGTAGAACGGGGTCTCGTTGTTATCGCCATAGCAGAGCAGGCCGTCCTGGTCGCCTTGGGCACTTTGGATGCCGGTCTGGATGTCCGGTTGGCCCGACGAGTTGAAGTTGGTCCACGAGGCTGAGCTGGAGTATACGGGCAGGATGGGAGTGCCGGTGCTGTCGTACGGCTGCGAGTCACGGCATGTCCACAAGGCACGGTCTCCAAACCTGACCGAGACGCAAGAGTCGCGGTTGATAGTTGGGTCTGTGACATTCCCCAGCACCTGCGGTGTTCCAGATACCGTGGGGATGAAATCAGCCCTGGCCCATCCTCCGAGGGCGACGGACGCAGCCAGCAAGGAAGAAAACCTGGGTGACATCTTGCTGCCAGAATGCAGGAAGAAAGTCACCAAAAAATGTGATGCACTCACGTTAGCGATGCTGAGAGCAACACATGGGAGGGGCCGGTAGTTTATAGTGTATGGACCACAAACTCAAAGCTATGCCTCTCGCGGCTGATGGCACCAGTCAGCACATATAGTGGGCTACCATAGGCGTTCGCACGGTGCGCTGCAATTATTATTTATTATCGGAGACATTCCTGAGGATTGCAGGATGAAAGTTGGAGCCAAGCTCCAGGGGACAGCCAGTCGTGGGGCGGCCCCAGCCCAGGGTATTAGGGCGGCTCGTACACCAGCGACACTCATTAGATCCCATCCGCTGATCCCGGGGGCCATTCGTCTCATCCCCTCGCTTTACGAGAACACTCCAAGAATCATACACACAAGCCCATCGGCGACATGATTCGCGTTGTCCGACAATGCCCCGTGCACCTCCCGAGCTGCCTCGATATTTGCTATGTTGACATGCATGATCGTCATTTGATTTTCATAAGCTTTTCGCTTAGTGTGCTACTACTAGTCTACAAAAGCTTAGCCTTTTGGCTAGCTTGCTCTGACCGTTTCAGCCTTTTTTGGAGGCCTCTGTTTTGGTCTCATTGGATATAGTCGAGTGTGTAATTCTGTACGTTATTATTCATCGGTGCATGAAGGAGGAGGGTAAATCACTGAATAACCGAGTGGTGTTTGTTCTACTGTTCACATCCATATAAAATTAAAAGAGCCACTCGACAGGAACGGTTTCGGCGAGATTTAAAAAAAAATATACCTTGCCAGAAAATGGTTGAATAAACATTGTTTCAGTCTCCTAAGTATTATGATATAATATTGCAACATTAATATAATATGCTCTTTAAACTTCCGATTCTGCATGTCCCGGTTTTGCCGATCCAAACATGCTCGACTAAAACGCAACCGCATCTTGCATAGTTGCACTAAGCTCTGAGGCTAATGCGACGGAGTCACTGAGTGAGTGACACTCTAAAGCGCGAAGGTACCGAGGCACATTGGCTTTAATCAAGTGACAGGCCACTGGCAAATCATCTTTTTCGTTGTACGCCCTGTTGGTGCTGATTCTTGTCAGCACCAATGCGCTAAACTCAAAAGGATCATCATCTACGTTCGTACACACTTGGACCTATCCCGGAGAACAGACAGGGCAATGCCTTGATGCGTACAATTTTCAAATAGAGATCGTTGAGGACTGTGTTGGAGTTGAAGGGAAAATCGTTTGATTCCTGGTTGAAAAGTTTCTGCCACAGCTCGCGCTTTCCAAAAATGGAAATGGAGACAATGTATGTGATCTGCTGTATGCGATTTGCATTCGACTGGAATGCTCGCCCTGCAGACTATAGCTAGACTTGCGCCTTTAGCTCTTTCATCAAGCATCACTAGCGCCGGGGAAAAGGGAAGACTGTTGTGGCGATTCTCTGTCCAACACCCTGTTGGCTTATAGTTTTACGTCGCATTCTTAATAACCAGGTTCTCCTCACGACGAGCCACAATTAGCCTGACCTAGAAAGTCACCGTCTAGCGTCATGTCATTAAACGATTGGCTGTCACCCAAGAGCATGATGTTGTCCCAGTACTTGTCGTAGAAGTCAACGGCGTTAACCGAGCCCGTGAATAATTGCGTATCGGCACAAAGTCCGTCTTGTCCCAGGTAGAAGGAGGCATCCATCAGATCAACATCCAAGGACGTGAGATCGTTGCCCGCAATTTCTCCGGAACCTAGAGGATTTGGTGCTGCGGGTATGCGGAGCGTTGGGTCTGAAGACCGAGTGCAACCCATTAGTTATCAATCAAGGAAAATTCCCTATAGCACTAGTATACTTACTAGGATATCCGAGGACATCAGCCGGACTTGAATGGTCCTGATCGGGTGTTGCTCCATGTTGGAGATGGGTGTCTGTAATCTTCAGCATAACATGAAGAGCCTTGGCAGTCTTCAAAGCCTCCTTGGATTGGCGGCATAAATGGTTCCAGATGGTATAGGCCCTTTGGATTTCCTCAGAAAGCCGTGTTCTTTCTTCCAAGATCGACTTTTTGTCATTGGACGACAGTTTTTGATTCAAGTCGTAACGAGATTGGCACGATATCTCTAATGATACAATCATAGCAGCCGTGCGAAAGTGCGTCATGACAACGGGGGAGAAAAAGAAAGACGAATAACTGAGTTGACCTCCCGAAACGCTGGCATCAAAGATATCGGACTGGTGCTGCAACACATTCCGTGCAGCGTCTAGGCATTCTCTTCTGGAATAGGCATATGCCGGGTCAAGACGGTGTTGGGTAAGGTACCGTCGATGAAGATCGCAACGTGCTTTCTGATACATTAGGTCAATGTTGTAGCGATCCATGATCATGTTTGGCGAATCGGCGATCGATTCTCCGAGCGAACGGCACCTTAAACTAGGAGGGATATTTGCATGAAGTTGTTTTAGGTTTGCGTCCAAACGAAGGACTTCTTCGTAAGGAACTCCCTTGACGGAGTACACCTTTCTCATTATATCCGCGTTGGCAAACATGATTCGGTTTAAGGTAACGGGAAAGAGAATGGGAGTTGTCTCGGTCTGTGGTCTAGCCTGGGGTAGCGCTATCATCGACGGATCCAGGTCTTCGTCTGTCAAATTGCGCGGCTCTTCGGTGTCGGACTGAGCTTGGACCGTAGTGGGTGGAAGCCCAGCCTGCAGGGAGATGTAGTGATCAAGCAGGGAGAGGCACATCCAAATACGTCTACGCATTTCTCCGTCAAACACCGAGATTTTACGGTAGTGTTTTGGATCTCGGTGATAGCCACCATGCATTGCCAGTCGAGTGGCAAGGCCGAGGAGGACCGAGGGGCCAACGTGAGTATCAGAACTTCTTAGAATCTCCATTGCCACGCTTATAACAAGTGCCTCCATCTTGTATCGACCCGGTGATGTGTAATTTGCCAAATTTAGACATTGTGAGGCTAGTCGATGGTTTTCATCAAACGCTTCAGCGAAATCGCCATCTGCACGACCAGATGTGGAAAAAAGCTGTAAGCCTGTTCCGGCGCATAGAATGCTGAACAAGAATGCCAACCAGCTGATGGAGGCTTCTTCTGGTTTCTTCCAAAAATCCGAATACTATGAAGAACAGTGGTAAGCTTCGAATGGCACTTGTTGCGAAAAAGTTCGACATACCTCTTTTGCGAAAGTTGGCACATGAATAATAACTATCATTAGTTAGCTTTGCGTGGTCCTTTGATGATAGACTAGGGGCGTTCAAACCTAGCATCGACTCTTTGGAGTTCAAAAAGACAGAAACTAGTCGATCTGCGACTGAACGAACGGGAAGCGCAGCCAACAAGTTGGCTTTTTCGGTGGGAATGGTGTTACCAAACAACAATACTGGCCCTGAAATGTCAGGGGCCGCGAGAGTATCATCCGCCTCTTCTTCAGGCGATGTTCCTTCGCTTAGATCGAGATACTCCTTCACTTCGGCGATCTACATTCGCGAATCAGTTGGCGGTGTCAAGATTAAGCGTGGAAGAAACAATAACTCACTTCGTCTAGCACTGCTTGCCAGTGGGTCGGATTCACATATCGTGTTCCACCTTGATCAATCTTGAGAGTTCCCGGATAGTCCTGACCAGGCCCAACTAGATCTACTTTCGTGCTTCTACTAGGCTGCTGAGTTTGTGATAAACTCATGTGATGGATATTTTCCCCCAGGTCTGGCGATTGAGACTGCGCATCGGCCTTTGCCAATTGCTCGATGCGGAAGTGTAGTTCACGCAGATGGTCCTGGATGCTTTGCGACTGCCTCCTAGTGACCATTTCTTGCGAGCCTGCAAAATAGCACATATACGGTCTGTTGTGTTTGATACAGTTGTCACAGGGCTGCAGTCGGTTGCACTTCAATCTACGCCATTAGTCAGTTTGGCTGCAGAGATGCCTCAACCTCATAGCAATTGATGATGGCTAGGGGGCCAGACTTTTTCTGGCGGCACAGAACGCATGACAGCTTCGGCCGAGGTTTTCTCCGCTTCGCCGGTTGAGAAACCGGGTTTCTTTCAATGCTGCTGCTTATACCACCATCCATGTTGGCGGAGCATGTGTTGGTTGCGTACCTTTGAGGCTGTTGTGCGCAGATCGACGTGGTAGGGCTTGGCACAAACGGCTAGTCCGCTCTGAGCGCTAGGCCCGCACTAGCGCCGGACTTATTTGAGATGGCGCCGGATTTGTTCTCTAGCGCTGTCGGACATTACAGCTCTATATAACTCAACCTGGCCATCATGCTTGTTCTTATTATTTTGGCTCCTGCATTTCCAGCAAATCTAAGACAATTCATTACTTGATTACCTCGAACAACCTCAACCGGCCTTGAACGAATATCATCACTCGTCGTTCCCGATGACGGCGATCTTGGCTTCAACCAGCTCCACCAGTTGCTCGTACTTGAACAGCAAAAGCTCAAATCACATATTTTGCGCCGGCAGTAGTGGCTGTGAATACTTAACAGACAACTATTTCACAAACGACATGTCCGCCGCACCTACTCATCCAACCTTGGGGTGGAGGGAAACTCACAATACCCAGTCATCGCGCCCTAGGGACCATGTCTCTACATCTGCTTCTACAACAGGCAATTTCATATCGACATCTGGGTCCGAGGACCCTTCTCAGCTGGATCCAGTACTAGCAGACAGCATTGTCTTTGAATTTGATCCGATAATGCTTCCTGAGACTAATTTAACCGATATCGGCGTTTCCCTGGATGACTTTATGCCAAGAATCACTCCACCAAGAAGTCCACTTTCGCCAACCGCGGCCTCAGCAAACTCAATTGGTAGGGGAACACGCGGCTATACATTAGAAAACGAAGCATACCGACATCAATCGCAGTCGCCCTCTCTCGTATACCAAGCACATTCCGACCCGCAATCTCAACAACATACTCATTCACCAAACCCCTCTAGAAGTTTCCAACCAATCAATAAACAACAACATTTGCGACAAAACACAACCTCTGCCGAGTCCACTGGAAGTGACACTCCTTCCTCGCAGGACTCGGGCGATGACCGACTCACGGAAAAACGGAGACGGAATAAACTGGCCGCTCAAAGATTGCGTCAGAAAAAGCTGGATCGGATCTCTAATCTGGAATCGCGATTGGAAGAGGTGACAAAGGAGCGTGATGATTTACGATTACGTCTTGCAAAGTGGGAAGGAGAGGCCATGGTAATGAGGCAACTGTTTGACCAGAAGATGAAGGAGTAAATTCTACAATAGTATAAATGCGAATGTGTTTTCTATCCACACAAGTAGCTTCTGGGAGTGAGATAGAAGACATCTGGAACAAACTAATGCTATTTATATTAATAGTTGAAGGCTCACAGTGCTTTTTGGAGCCGACCAAATTTTAAGCAAGAGTAGACACTACAGTGAAACAAAGAACAGGACTTTGCTGATGGTACCACCAACCCATACCCACATACACAAACGATATTGACAACACAACATTCGAAACCAGATCATTTCTCCACTGCTATATCTTTCGAGGTCCATTCCACCCATTGCCCTGGGTCAATTTCCACTCTAATCTGAAGCCTGAAAATATACCCCATATCCGAAATGGTATGCTCATCAGCCACAAGGGAAGCAGATCGTCTACCAATAAGCTTATCTGTCCCTTTGAGTCACATTGACCACCCTTGAAATTGATGCTCGATGAATAGGTATGACATCCACTCGTAATAGAGCATAGAACTTGACATATGCATTGCGAATTTGGCTGGATGGCGGGTTCTCCGATGCGCGTGTCGGTGATGATGATGTCAAGCCTACAGCTGGTGCCGCGCGTGTATCTTTCAGTGGGATATCCCGTCACTTGCATATCGCAACCCAGTGCTTCTGGGTTGCTGATAGAAAAGCGAGAGCCAGTTCTCGGAGGTTGATGTTTTGGTGCAGCCTGAGCAAAAACATGGTGAGTTAACCAGTTCATTTTTTTTGACTCCGTTGATGTGAGGTTATTATAGATATTTTCTTTTAACTGTGCTAGATTTAGGAAGTCCTTGATGTGGGTGATGCGTACGATGTGTCCATAAATACGATGATTCTTTGTTTGGGGTCTCTTTGATAAAAGGAGGTTTCTCGTATGAAAGTCATATTCGGGCGCACAAAGAAAATCTATACACGTATGCCAGTGGATATAGCATGAAATAAAGAGAGACCGCCAATATGTGTAATATAGGTGGGTATAAATTCAAGGAGAAAAGTCTAGGAAAAGTCTATCCAAGGAAAGTCTATCTGCTTGCTGCCCAATCAAGTATAGTAAACAGACACCTAGATATCGAGGAAGTGCAATCCATGAATAAGACCCCGACTAGAAAGCAACCCAAGTGGTGTTTATCCTGAATACAGCATCCGATAGACTGGTGGAAATCGGATCACTCAGATTCACCCTCAGATTCACCGACATGGAAGTCTAACGCCTCCTCGATCGATTCATGATCCTGGTTACCATCATTGTATTTGATTTGGCAGAAGACATAAATGTCACCTTCCTTGTCCTTCTCGAGACCCAACCGTCCCAAATTAAAGGTTCGCTTAGTTTCATCCTTGTCAGAAAGGTTGAATAACTTAACCCAGGACCGCTCTAACTCCGTGGTCTTCTGGCCCTTGTCTTCCAACTCCATTCTCACATTAATAGCAATGGTTTGTTCTCGTGGGTACCCTATCTTCCCCTCAAAGGAAATAAAGCCGGCATTGAAATCTTCATTGGGTAGCGAACGGTAATGAGGAAAATTCCACTTTGCAGTAAAGGGCCAGTTGTTACTGGACAATATGATGGGTTCATCAGTAACCGGGTTACTGTCGGACAATACGTCCGAGAATTCATCCTCCATGGAGGAGCTGTGGTTCTCCGGAGAGCTGCTTTCGTTTGACAAAACGTAGGACATAATGACCGTGGCTGGACAAGAGGTAGTTTTGAATAATAGAATCTAGTTCCTTTTGTGGTTAGCCGAAGTACCAGATAGAAAAGAATAAAATATATAATAGTCAAACCAACCTGATATTTCTGGCTGGAAAGTAAATTTAAGGTTCCACTGCTGTTGTGAAGGAGGAAGAAAAGAAAGAGGAGGAGAGCTGGGTTGGGCTCAAATTTATAGTTGCGAAATGACTCTTCAGTATACTGAGTCATATTTAATTACAGTAAATATATTATGATTGCATTCTCCTGTGAAACACTGATGTTCTTAAATGGGTATTCGGTGCTAGAAATTACTCCTTTTTCAGATGAAAATCGCACTATTGACCGATGACATGAACTTACAACTGTTATACAAGTACCTTACTGTTCTAGAATGCAGAGATTTTATTATAAGCGAATTGAAACACGAACACGTCCAAAATTTGGGTCAAATATTACCTTTGTTCTGTCATCCAGACATTGACTGTCGTGGAAACGTCGTCATCAGAACAACACAAGGAGTCGTAACTACTCTTATTTATTGCCTTTTAATTTAAAATCACAGTTTACAAAATAAAACCCCCCCGGTTGTCTTTCTACTTTTTGTGTCTAGATATGACGCAGCGAGATTGCGGTCTTCGAGTTTGCAATTGCGCCTGAGTCAGATAAGGGGCAAAACTAGGGACTACAACCATGGATATCCTTGTAGTAATGTCCAAAAAAAGGGGCATCTAACGCCATGTTCGAATTAAAGATGGTACTAAAAATACACACTCAGAGCACTCGGTGTTTCTATCAACTCTATTTTCACAAATGTCGCCTAAAGTCATTCAATCATGAGTCGTCAAGACATGTCGAAACCATCAGAACGTCGAGAGATATCCTCGCAGAACTACCACTTCATAGCCCAGCGTAGCAGCTGGCAATCGCGTTCCATGAAATCAGACTTCCAGCCCTCGCCATCATTCTCAGTGTGTTCAACATGGTGTGACGTGTTCATCTCATCTAGAACGTCGCTATCAGAGATGTCGTAGTACATCTTTGCGTACTCGGCGTCTTGAACCAGGCGAAATGTCTCAGATAAACCATCCACCGTCTTGTGACCAGGGAGTGGAACTTGGACTTTGAACTGAAGCTCCAATTCCGGGGGCGTGGTGATACTAGGCGGAAGCTCGTTGAATGTCAGGTCGCGCAGGATCAAATTAGACTTTGCGTTTTCAGGGGTTGGGCGAAGGGTGCACCGCTTTTGCATCTTTACATAGTCCACACCTTGGAACAGAACGAATAGTCGAATTTCTTTGCGAGCTCCGTTTAGCAAATTGTCATTGTCTGTGATGCGTAATCCAAGATTGAATTTTTGGTTACGGATTATGATGCGAGGTCCGGGGACAATGTCAACAAATTCCACTTTGACTAATTGCTGTGAATGTTTTTTCGCACCCATGATTTGTAGAATGGGGTATGCAGCAGATATGCTTAGGAATGCTTATGCACTTGTCGTGTGCTAATAGGAATGTTCAAGTGATGAGGTAGCTCTAACGCGTCATAATCACTTTCTATATCATTATTAGTCAGATATGAAGGACAGGCATTATAGCAGAGGATAGCTGATTATAGTTACCAAAATATTAGCATGTATCTTCTTTGTTCACTGTGGATGAGGACTCTGGTGGTTTGTCTTGGTGTAGTGTGATAGTCTTCAAAGTTGTGCGCGTATATATGGGTGTTTGTGATTGCCTGAGCAACAAGAGACAAGGCGCCTCCACTTATATGGAACAAAGGAACAGCTACCAGACAGTGACGTAGATATGTGAATTTTATTTTTTCTAATAAGCTTACATTTTCGAAAAGGAATTTCTAGTTTTTTTAAGCCACTACATTCATGGTATTTATTGATTCATCAATTGATACATGGCCTATCTAGCACCAATAATCTTACAAGAGCATTTCAAAAGCTTCAAAATTCTGGAATAAAGGGCCTTCAATGATTCTGTGTCCAGGTTTGCAATAAACATTTTGAAGCTGTCAGAAGATCACTCTCTATCTGGGCTTGACTCGTCTTCCTTCGTGTATTCTGTGTATTCCACCGTGTCTTCCTGTGCATCCTCCTGCGTACCCTCCTCCACATCTTCCCGCGTATATTCCTGCTGATAATATTTCTCACTATGATACCGTGAGGCATAGCCTGGCGTTGAAGTACTGTGATAGACCCTTTTCTTCCATGTCATTCTGCTGATCGTATTCCTCACTATCAGCTCGTGGACTAAAACCTGGTGTTGGAACACGGCGATAATCATCTTCCTCCATATCCTCCTGCGTATCGTCCTGTTGATAATATTCCTCACTATCAGCTTGAGGACCCCGGCGTTGAGGCACTATCATAGTCCTCTTCTTCAGAGCCACGATCCAGCGAACGTGCCCGCTCATCCTCCTCGTATACCGTAGGAACATGATAAATCTCCGAATCAAACTCCAACCTCAGACTACCCAACCGCACCTTGACCTTCAAATACCACTCTCCGCCCTGCCACAGATTGCGAATGCGCTGTGGAATAGACACGAGTAGTTGAAAATTAAACAACGGTGGCGGCCCAGCGTTTGGAGGCGGGGGTTCAAGTAAGTTGCCATCGAAATTTTCCGAAAACTAAGAGGTATTGTCGTAGCCATCGCAAAAAAATACGGACCCGCTGATAGGTTGCGAGAAGAGTAGTTCGCTGACATTGTGGGAATATCGACGCTCGATTCTCAGTTGCAAGGTGACTGAGGTGAGCTCGGAGTGGGCGCTGTAGTCTGGTAAGGTACGAACGACCTTTGCTGTGGGATGCATTTTATTCAACTCTGGCGTGGGGTTCTAGGTACTGTCAAGTTCTGCATGAGATTCTGGCCAAAAATGACAGAAGCATAAAAGAAGCCGAGAAAGCGAACCGACTGGCTGGATATAGTTGACGTTGCAAGCAAAGTATGGGTATGAACAGGGGATACTCCTGAAGGAAGCTGTCAAACTGGTGCAAACAGGGCTATTCTAAACAAAGAGATTATTCTTATAGAATCATATTTATTATACTATTCTTTGTTTGTCTAGATTTCTGACTATATATTCCCCACAAGCATTAAACACTACACAATGCGCAGATCTCGTTCTTTGAAGACGGTATTGAAATTGAGCTGCCTTACAAACCAGGCATTCCACAGCTTCCACTCCTGATCGGGATACGCAAGGTTGACCTAAACCTGTTAACCCCAAGACAAACAAAAAAACATTTCCAGACCACAAAGGGAACAAACTTACTTCAAATCTCCTCAAAAAACTCGGCACAATCTTGTAAATCTCCATCAACGAGATATTCTTCCCAATACACGTGCGACTCCCCGCTCCAAACTGAAACATGGTCGCATTCATCGTCTTGAGCCGTGCCTCCGAAGCGCTCAGCCACCGGTCTGGATTATACGAGTCGACATCTGCGCCAAAAATCTCTTCACGGCGGTGAATCACCCAGGCATTACAGCCCACAATCGTGCCACCAGGCACAAACTCGCCGCAGATATCAATACCCTGGGCGGGAACAACGCGTTCCAGCGGGAGGCCCGCTGCTGGGTGCATGCGAAAGGCTTCTTTAATGCAGGCATCCAGATACGGCAGTTTCTGCGACTCAGCCCAGGAGACCAAACCGGATGGTCTGTTCTCGATCGTGCCAGCGCGCACGGCGGCGTCAATTTCCTGCTGCACGCGCGCCATGCACGAGGGCGTTTTGAGGAGATAGTAAAACACGGCGGCGATGCTGATGGCTGTTGTCTCGGAGCCCGCAAAGGCCATGGACACGGTCATCGTGAGGACGCGCGTCTCGGTCATAAAGTCTGGCCGGGCGTCGCGGGCTTTCAGGAACATTGTTAGAAGATCCTCTTTATACCCGGACTCTGTCGAGGCCTTTTCGCCTGCGACTGAGAGGCGTTCTTGCATTCGCTGGCGTGCGAAGATTGCTACTGGATGCGAGTTGTCGACAAGGCCCCATTTCTGTAGCAGGTCAAACACGGGGTTCTTCCAGCACAGACGGTCGAGCCAAGGCATCTGGCCGACGGGGCCGGAGTAGTCGAAGATGCGGGCAAGCGATTTGACGATACCTTCGACGTCTTGATTTTTCTCAAGGAAGCCGTGACGCTTGCTATACGTGATACTACCAATCACATCAAAGGCAAAGAACTGCAGCCACCGCGCAAAATCGCACACTTTTTCGCCGTTTTCGCCTCCTACGTACAGTTTGGCCGTTTGGTCGAGAAACACCTTCGCGGTATCGTCGACCATAGGCTCATACTGCACCAGCGAGGTCATGGAAAACGCATTATTTACGGAGCGGCGCAGGTTTGCATGGAACGGCTCATCCAGGGTCGAGAAGAGGGAAGGCAAGGGTTGGCCTTTGGATGTAGTCATTTGGACTGGGTAGAATTCGGACTTCATCTATATCAGACTAAAGTGCAAATAAATTTCTGAGAGGTCATACCTTGACAAACCCCTTATTCAATCCATAAATTGTCCTAATAGCAGCCGGATCCGCAAACGACAGTGTATCCGGGCCCAGCCTGACAACATCGCCATACTTGCGGTGCAGAGACAGATGCGTGATATCCGGTCTTCGATGATACACATCAATAAAACGCCACAGATTCGAGAACCGAGCCAACACGGGGCCTGGATACTTGTGCAAGCCGTTGTAAAAGTAGTTCCGTAACAAATAAAGCACAAACAAGGCCGGGAAGATGTACACGGCGTTGTTGAGTATTGCGTCTGCAACGCTCTGGATAATCAGCGCCATGGTTGCAACTTCAGTCAACAAGCATTTAACCCCTTTTATTTTATTTTTTTCAATTTCGTTTGTTTTTAAATATATGAAAAATATTAATACTACTACTATTGTGGGAGTCGCATCAGCCAACTTATACCAGATCACGGGGCGGGGATGTCGGCAGTTGGTTGACCCTACAGAACCGAAAAGCCCTACAGTGGCTTATCACTATTTTAAAAGCAACGTCTAGTTGCAGGCGAGGCGGAGATTTCTGTCTATCACTTGGCGTTATTTTTGGTTCTGTGTCTTTGTTTCGAAATGCCGGAAAACCTCCACTATCTACATATCTACTTCATAGTTTTCCTAGGTACACTACAAGAACAAGTCAACGTCAGATATCTACACTTTCTCTTAAACAGCCAAAACAAGGTCCTAATAATACATATCATGCAATACGCCAGTATATTCGTACATAGTAAACAGTGGCAAGACGTTTGGTTCCCCACACTCAGGAAATTCCCCGGAATATCCGTACATGTGGAGAAACGAGGCCAGTCAACGGCAAATCTGCCAGCAGACAACTGCCGAGAACTCTCACACATTTGATATCTGTAAGCATGAGGTAATACCTATAGGCCAGAATATTGTTTGGATGTAACTAGGTGTGCAAAGAGCTCTGCAAGTCCAGAGGTCTGTATTTAAGAGTCATTAATATTATTATTAAGCCTCGATATCCATAGGCCTAGCCTATACACAGCCGAATGCAACGACCACAAACACATCAAAACGAAAAATCTAGTACTCCTTGTCCCCAGTATACAAAAAAAAAAATAAAAAATAAAAATCTAAACAGGGAAAGCCTGCGGTGACCCGGGTGACGAGGATGAAGGAGACGGAGAACCAAACGTCGGCTTCTTGCTCACCCTGTATACAAGCCGATCAGTCCAAAAATGCGACATCTCGGCATGGATAGCCGGAATCGACCCAAATATAGTGCCGGCAATCGGAAAGCAGATGCGCTCTGCCAGCTGTTGCGGACGGTACCAGACGCGGAACGACAAGCCCGTATCGCTAAGGCCAGCCTTGGACATGTCTCGCGCGCGCGTATTCACGCAGAGCGAGTGCCAGCGATCGTATAGAGTAATACACAGGTTCATGCCCACAAAGGAAACCCCGCGAAGGAAACCCGTGATGAAAAATGCCCATTCTAATGTAGGGTTCATCTGCGACGCTGGGAAAAAAGTGGTGTAGAGAGAAGAAAACACGAGTAGGATTGTCAGGTGGCAAGGCAGTAAATGGGCCTCAAACAGCAAATGGCACAATGCAATGTGGCGAGGTTTAAACCCTAGATGCGGTCTGCTCGAGATTCCGCTCACACTTTGACGCACTGAGTAGCCCGTGTCGAGCGCCCCCCACATATGGCGCAGCGCTTGACGATAGCGAGCGAAAAGCGTCGAGGCATAGGGGCCCCAGTTGCCATCACCGCTGCTTTGGATGTTGCACTGGCTGGCAGGACTGTAGACCACATGAGTCACGACGTCACCGCCGGTTTCGAAATAGCACTTGAGAAGCATGTGCATGTCTTCTCCAATGGCAGTGGCGTCGCCATCCCATCCTCCCACTTTCTCTGCCAGAGCCAGGGACAACGAATAAACAGAGGTGGGAATCACAATTGGGCAGCCTGGATACATTGCAGAGACGCCAGCGAACCCCCAGAGCAAGTCGGCACAGCGCACAAAGATAGGAACATCATTTGAGTTCCGATCAAATATGATGGGCGAAGCATATAGGGCGTGGTCAGCGTCTTTGTTATGCAGCCAATGAAGGCGGCGGATTTCGTTAAAGTAGTCTTGCGTGAGGTGTGTGTCCGCTTGATGGTGTTAGATAATGGCGACAAGAGGCGAGACAAAGTGCTTACCATCCATAACAGTAATGATGACATCCTCATACTCGACAGCATGGTCCTCGGATTTGTGAGTTTGTACAATGTGCTTTGCCGCCCAGGCGACATTCGAGCTCTTTCCACTGATCTCTCCTGCCAGTCCAGAAGGGTGGAAGGTGCTGCAGATATCTTTGAATTGGCCTTGGAAGGTGGAAATCAAAGTAACGGCTTTTTCAGGGGCTTTGAGCTCTTTCTGTTCCATGGCGAGAAAGACCTATACCCATTAGTATTTGAACATTTACATTTTCACAGAGACATGACCAGATCATACCTCGTACTGAGTGGCCGCCCGGGGGTGGCTGGCGAGCACCTTCAAGGTAGTCTCCAATGTATCCAAGTCCTCCGAGTAGTTGGGCAGGATAATGGCATGCACCACCTCTCCCTGCTCTCCATCTTCCAGCGCGCCCAGGTCGAAGCTCATCGGGTCCGGGGTGTCTATAGGACTATCGGCAAAAACAGGCGAGTCCGAACCGGCAGGACCACGGATGGTCTTGGTAAGTGGGCGACGACGAAGGACAGCACGATTCTGTCGGACCATCTGCGAGAGCGCCCAGGCGAGACGCAGCGAGAAGGTAAAGGCATTGCCGTGCACAAACACAGTGTAGCCAATGAAGACTTTCTGTGCTATTGACAGTGTGGCCTGACGCTCTTTCCAGTCGTCATGTCTATTATGGGAAGGCGCTTCGGGCCCTTTTCCGGACCATGGAATATGAATCCAGCTCACAGTCTCAGGAAATGCGAGTATGAGTAGGGTCACTAGTGACAGCAGGCTCAGCCCAGGCACACATCGTGAGAGCCACTTCCACATGATTCACGGAAAACACGACGAGATACAAATAAATGGTGCAAGAGGTTCAACAAATTCAAAAGGAGGCGAAATCAGGGAAACAGACGAACATAGCACGCCACCGCCCGCACAAGTACCGTTGCGATATTTAAACGCCTTGGCCCATTTCCGTACCTTGAGCACCCTCGTGCATCGTCTCGGGCTAATGGCTCACTAATTTCCGCGCAATAACGCCCTCTTCAACCTCACAAGGGAATCACAAGACATGGGTCGAGTTAGCGTTTGAAGTTCAGGAGCATGACCATGGCTGGTCGAGCTAGGAACTAGGAACGGGCTGCTCGATGGCAGACACGATCCACTCAATACGGTTTATGCGAAGATCAGTGCTGGATGTCTGTATACAGCACAGACAGGCCAGTCAGAGGGCGGAGCAGGGCACATGGGCCGTGAGATCCCCACACAGTAGCTATCTCGCAGCAGCGTTTTCCATTGTCGGTTGACCGTGAGCTTTGGCGATACCAATGGCAGGCTAAAACCCACGCCATGGCTAACAAGCATTGGACAGTGTGTTCCACCGGCTTGTCGTTTAATTTGGGCGCCCGCTGGGGCTGCTGAAAAATCCTGGCGAAGGACTGGCAGTATTTTTGATAGTTATATCGGGCATGTTCTGTGAACCTCCAAGGCTATTCCCATAAAAGCACTGTTCATCTCATTTTTGTCCTGTGATCACTCTCAACAACACAACTCTCAACAACACACCACAGCGACTGGTATTTGTCGTGAAGAGAACTTTTGCAATTGAGAATCCGATGCGGGTGCTTTTCCCCAATGAGGCTTAGCGGGCATCGGACCTACCGCGCGTGGGGTCTTTTGGCGACAGTGATTGGCTCGTGCTGATCGGCGCGGCGGGTGATTCGCTGGCGTTAGGCTGCTGGCCTGGACCTCGTTGATGGATAATAAAACAATGACTGGAACTCTGCTGCCTGGAAAGGGGTCGCAAATGCGGCAGTGCAAGGAACACGCGGCAGTGACATATCAAGGAATCCCCATTCGCTTTGGCGAGACAGCAGGATAAGAGCAGAACGAGCCGAGAGAGTAACGAAGTCGAAGAATGAGGTCAGAGCCGACGATCAACGACGGCACTTGGAACAACTTTGAGCTATTCCGAGGACGTGCAGAAGCCAAGCTTTTAGACCGATCTACGGTTTTCGTGCAGTTGTTGCGGCCGTCCAATGGGCGTGGCGCTATCCCGGTCGTGCGGCCAGGGCGAGGCCAGATAAGTCAGAGATAAATCGTGAGAGCTGCCGCGTGCTTGTCGTTCCGTGAGACCAGCGGAAAACCGTCGAGGATTCCTTTGTTTTGGTGCATGTTCTTTGCAACGGTGTTGATCAGTTGACCTGTGCTTGGCATCGTCTTGGATGTCTAGCATGATGCCAGCGAGGAATATGCCGAGCGAAGCTGGGACAATGGAACAGAGGCTGTTTATCCAATAGCAGGTGCAATCTGCCCCATGATGGCCATCAATGACGATGGGAGCGCTTGGATGGAGCAAGCAACGAGTAGCTTTGAGTCGGTGATATGGCCGAAGGGTCACGAGAACTGTGGAATCACCGTCGTAAACAAGACTGATAACCTGCTGCTTGCCCAAACTTCAGAACGAATCTCTTGTCTCGCGCGACACTCGATGGTTTTATTATTGCCATGATGATTTTCGAGTGTTTGTGGTGGCGTGCGACTGTGAGTCGTGTCTCAACTGCCGCCTGCTATTTCTGTGAGAGCCGACGTGAAGCCTAAGCTACACCCAATGGCCAAGGCTAGCCAGCTATCCAGAACTTGCTGGCCAGATCAGCGACAATGACAGAGATCGAGTCTTTTATGAAGCTGAAAGGTCCAAGAAGACAGATACAAGAAGAAAAAAGACAGAAGGAAAGAGCGACAAGCTGAAAGATGCTTCCCTTCTTCCTGCTGGGTGGGGCAGCCGCCAGCATCCGGACAACCCGCGATGACTTTCTTGGCAGCAACAACAACAGTCGACGAGAAACTCCAAGTCTGATCAAGTAATGATATGCGAGTGCGACAGTGTTTAAATAATAAAAAAAGGATGCCTGGTTAGACACCAGAAGAAAAGCTGGTGCCTTGCGTGGCTGATTCATTCGCCAAGACTTACTACACCGTATAAATTTCATAAGGTTTGACAAGGACTAAATCTCCATCTCAAATCTGGATTCGTCATAGATTTCGTTCTACTTTTGGTCTATTCAATACTTAGCTACTAGTTAACGACGCGGCAATAAAACAGCGAGTCCGCGCCCCTTCATCCCCGATCCTACTCTCTCCATTATCAACAAAACGTAAAGCCAAACACCCATACATAAGCATAGTTCCGCCGTGGTTCACTACACCTCGACGAACAAAGAGTGTTGTCTACTTGAGGGTGGCCTTACCAGCGGCCTTGGCCTTGGCGAGAGCGCCAGATAGGCCAAACTGCGAGCTGACTCCTTCAATACGGTGGGTCGCGTTGAGGTTCTTGACCACCAGGATTTGGAAACAGGTGGCGCTACCCTGACGAGAGGCGATGACGGACCAGGCAAGGAACAGCTCCCAGATCTGCACTCGTGTTAGCATATATATATACGGGCAAAAATAACGATATAATAAGAATCAGCAGCACTCACTCTGTACCACCGCTGGCCGTACTTGGCCTTGATAGTCTCGCCGTTGCCAACCCAGTTCCTATACCATCTCCAGATAGTTGCCGAGTAGTGCACACCGACAGTGTCGACACTTGAAAATCTTTAGTAAATATTCTGTGTAGACAAATTAAGACTCACCTCTTAATCTCGAATCCAGCGCTCTCAAGAGACCGAATGTAGTTCCAGAGCGGCGTAGAAGCGTCGGCACCACGGAAAATATACTTGTTCAAGTACAAACCCCAGATAAAGTCCTCGTACTGCCATGCCTGTCTCAGACCTGAAAGCTGCACATACATGGCACCGTCATCCTCGAGCATGTCGTAGCACTGGCGGAAGAAACCGGTAAGCTTGCGAACACCGACGTGTTCACCCATTTCAAGCTGCGTGATCTTGTTGTATTTCTGTTTGGGGGCGTCACGGTAGTCCATGCAGAGAATCCTGCTTTGTTCCTCGGGAACGCCGGCCTTGCGAAGAGCATCGGTGGCCCATGCTGCTCCGGTTTCCGCAATCGTGATACCAGTCACCTTGGCGCCGTAGTTGACACTGGCGAATTTGGCCAGAGTACCCCAGCCACAGCCAATGTCGAGCATGGTCTCGCCTTCCTTGAGCTGGAGCTTCTCGCAGACAATGGCCATTTTGTTGTCTTGCAGCTCTTCCAGAGTCTCTTCACGGGTGGTGTCAGAGATAATACCACTGGTGTAGATCATGCGAGGACCCAGGAAGTAAGAGTAGTGGTCGTTTCCATTGTCGTAGTTAGGACGGATCTGCTCCATGTCCTGCTCCTTGGTGTGGAAGATGACATCAGGACCGAAAGTGAACAGGATGAACTTGAACAGGTCCCAAGTGAAGCTAAAGCAAGACCAGTCATGGCGGTACTCCAGGATATCAAGGGTGTCACCCTTGATATCGGCCTTGCCATCGACATAGAGCTCCGAAAAGGTCTGGATGGGCACCTTGTTGCGGCCCTTCCATCGAGCCTGGTCTTCAGGGTCCTTGAATGTCACGTACGAGTCAATGGGACGACCCGGGAGCCTGGCCTTGTCATTGATACGCGGGCCAAAGGTGGACATGTACGTCCAGTAGGCAATCAGAATAGGGAACAGAGTGATCAGGCCAAAGAAAATTTTGGTCTTGAAGCCACCGCCAATCAGGCGCGCGAGGAACCATGGGACGCCTACGATGAGAACCCCCAAAACAATGTTGGAGAAGCTCTCATTACCAGGACCCTCAGCGGGCAGAGGCGCATTGTGGATAGCAGGCGACTGGACGCGGAGATTAGTAGCTTAACGAGGGAATAACAATGCAATTGAGTTGACTGCATTGGCGAGTTCGCTCGTGCACTCACATCAGTCGTGCGGACGCCGCAGTCCTGCGCCTCAAAGGCAGAGGGGGGTTGCGGCGGAGTCTTGATGAACTCGACGTCGCTCGCCAGGTCGAATTTGTTAGACGCCATGATTGATGTCGGGATCAATTGGAGTCAACAGGTCTACAGGTTTGTTCCGGAGTCGAAAAGAACACATCGAGCACGAAGTGACGGTGAAGCGAGCCGCGGTGCCGTGCCTGGACGCGCCGCACTGCCCGCAAGGTGGCACGTGTCCCGTGGGTCCACTCTCTCGCGTACGAGTGAATGCGGCATGATCGCCGCGTATTTTGCACGGTATCAATTCTGCCGTTGCCATATACATATATATAAAAAAATGAAATGAAAATACACGATGCGTATTTGCAATGTCTTCAATATTATTCTTGATTGAATTGCACAATCGATAGCCTACAGCAACACTCCTGACAACACAAAAAGGCCAATCGCAACAGCAGAATGAGGTGCATCCAGAGACGCAGCACCTAATTAAATATAATTAACAAGTCAGTCCAATTATAACTGAGAGGAAAACAAACCTGCATGTATACTCTGTGCAGCTTGCATACACATTGGAATTACTACAAATACCAACTCAATCAGCATAACATCAATCGGCACTCGTTCGTATTTTAAACATACTATCCCCAACCGCCTGCTCAAACCCGCCCACATCGCTGCTCTCCGCACACTGGCTGCTCAAGCACGCTGTCAGGTTGCTTGCCGATTGGCCCATCTGCAGGCTATTATTATCCGCCGTGCAGATGCACTCCACGTCCGACGCGTTTGTGCTAGACTTTGCACGGGCGCCACATTTGCTGGCCAGCTGGGTGTTGAAAAAGCTGTCCAGACACGGCCATGCGCACCCTGGGAATTCGGAAACCCATTGCTCGAACGAGGATGGGGTGACAGCAAATGCTGTTGTTGTGATGAGCAGCAAATTGATAGAAAGGTAATGCATTCGCCTTTTTCATTTCTTGTTTCGGACCAGATTCCTTGGGTGAGTGCCAATTTATGCTTCACGGACGGCTTTTCGTTGCTTTTGTATTCGAGTAACGCATACGAAAAGCATCGTGGCTCAGTCTGGGTCATGCGGATATTGGACACTTCTATGTTACATCAATTGTACATCGATTGGTGCGGCGGCTGCTTTAATTTCATATATATCATGCTGATTATCAATTGAGCGCAAGGGCATATAGCTGATATTTCTACTCTGGATAGGCTCAACTCGCCTATTACCCACCACTCCGGAGCCGCTCGCCAGGCTCAGTGCACTTTTTAATATAGTAAACTCTACATGTAGAACTTTTACGGCTTCATTTGAGACTAATATGTAACACAACGGCTATGATATTGTTCTCCGGACTACCAATTTAGGAAGGCTATGCAGGTTTTCTGTTTGTGTGACTTGTTTCTGCACGACCGGGCCGGGTGTAGAGATGACTACGTGGATTTCCAGAAGGGTTTCCGTAATTGAAAAAAAATTGAAAAAAAAAGTGCAAGAAACGTCAATGTTGTTCCGAAACGTAATTATGCCAAGTCTCGGGCATCGGACGTCGTGGTATGTCGTGGCAATTCGGATACTTATAGGACGGATCACCACGTTCCAGACTCAACATCGTAAAATCAACATTATTAAGAACAGTTTCCTGGGATTGCGACAGGTTTATTGCGCTCGGACACGTAAAATAGTTATCGCCGGCTGAATAAGTTCCGCTGAATTTTTGATTGGTCATTGTGTTGGTTTCAAAGTACTGTCAACGCTCGGAAACTTTATGGTACGAATACATCAGCGGAACTTGACATTCCGTTTGGTGCTGCCAAGACACTGGGATAGATGTATGTTGACTTGAATAACGACCAAAATAATAACTATAAATACGAACGTAGAGCCCAACAGATATTCTTTTAATTCAATCCAGTAAATCACATTAATTGAGAGATAATTGATCAATACGTCTACCAGCACTCCACAGCCAGCTTGACAGCATCGACTGATCAGAGCAAAATTTTAAAAACATATCAATTTACAAAAATGACCTCCCTGGAAACTGCTTTCGAAAAAGCCTCTAGCGATGGCACACTCGCCGGAGCAGCCCTGCTGGCAGCAACAACAGACAAGGGAATCGTCTACTCCAAAGCCTTTGGCAAGCGTTCTCTCGACAAGGACGCACAGGACATGACTGTCGACGACGTTATGCAGCTGTACAGCGCAACCAAGCTTGTCACTAGTATCGCTGCACTACAACTTGTCGAGCGCGGCTTGTTTACTCTCGATGAAGACGTTTCCAGCGTGCTTCCGGAAATCGGGGGTCTTAAAGTGTTGACCGGGATGAAGGGTTCCGAGCCGGTGTTTGAAGAGCCAAAATCAAAAGTTACTTTGCGGTATGTCTACATATATTAGCAATCATTTAGCAACCAAAAAGTCAAAGCTAACGATATTATCAGACAATTGCTATCTCACTCCTCCGGCCTTGTATATCCATTCTTGTCGCCAGAAATCGCCGAATACAACACTGCCCAGGGGCGCCCACCATTCCCACCTTTTACCACCGTGACAGAAAGCTTTACTTTCCCGCTTACTTACCATCCCGGCACCTCATGGCAATATTCATCAAGCATTGAATGGGCTGGTTTACTCGTCAGCCGCGTATCGGGTATGAGCCTCGAAGAATATACCCAAAGAAATGTTGCCTCGCCGCTCGGAATCGAAGACATGACCTATTTCCTCGAAGGAAAACCACATCTTCAATCTCGGCTAGTCTCTATGGTGAACAGAGACCCATCAATCCCCGAGGGCAAAGGAAAAGTTGTTCCATTCGAAGGACCAGGGTTTCTGAGCCAGGTCAAAGAAGAAATCGGGGGCGCGGGACTCCACACATCCGCACATTCTTACATCAAAATCTTGCATAGTCTCCTTGCCAACGACGGGAAACTGCTGAGTCCAAAGACAGTGGACAGCATGTTTGAGCCCCAGCTTACGCCGGCTTCGCAACGGGCTCTGCAGAGCCATCTTGACCATATCCCCAAGGGCGAGACTGGACCTGCGCCGCCGTTTATTGGCGAGTTTGCGCAGGTACAGCACGACTTTGGGCTGGGCGGTATGCTGAGCATGGAAAACGTTGATAATGGGTCGAGCAAGTGGAGAAGAAAGGGGTATATGTTTTGGAGTGGCATGGCGAATTGGTATTGGGTAGGTCATCCGTATTCACATTGTTGCCCGAATAAAATACTGACTGATTGTGTTATAGTTTATTGACCGCGAAGCTGGGTTGTGTGGAATTTTTGGAACTCAGATCATGCCCAATGCAGACGACCAGGTCAGAGAAATGATAAGCGTTTTTGAAAAGGGAATGTATGAACGATTTGCCTTTGCATGAGATTGAGGACTGAGGATAGTGGGGAACTTTTCTTTGAATGTATGATACTAAAGCTAGCGTTTTAATGTTGTTCTTTTCAATCTTAGCATTTATTGTTTTTCCTCGTTATATTATTAATAGATCATCTACTGCATTGCCTTTGAATAAAGACTGGGAACTGGAGAACTTTAATTTTTTTTATTTGGATGTGCTGTTATTAAAGCCTATATGTAAGAGCTTTGGGACTTCTTTCATTCATTCTTTTTCTTTCTTTCTCTTTTTCCTCTGCAGGTATTATTTTTCATAAATTATGTAATTTTAATAATTAGTATGTTGAATTGGGGTGAAGTTATGAGCCTGTAGAATAGCATGTCAGTGGGAAGCGGCCAGCAATGGCCTGGAGAGGGACCTGAGTAGCTATGTTGTATGACTCTGTCTAAGTAATCTACTGCTTGTCTACATGAAGATTTCATCCCTAGGCGCGTCTCAGTAGACGCGCGCCAGCCCCTGAACTAACTCTATTAGGGAATCGCCTCCTAATTGGTTCCTAGTTAGATCCAACTCGGCTCCTTGCTAGATGGCCTCATTATATAGCTTCATTCCTAGGTGGATTTCTAACACTTCCCCTCATCCAGGAATCCTTAGCTTCTATAAGCCTCATATAGTTTCTTCTGTCAGTATAGGCTTGTCTAATGCATTCTTACTTAGATTAGTATCTCTCTCTATTTACTAATCCTATAATATTATAGTGTTAAAAGAATAGAACTTATCTTAATAATTTTATCAATATATCTACAGTTATATTATTTGTAGAAATATATTAATAATTAATAATCTTATACTTATAGAGATCTTAAATTAAATAATATACTATATCTATATATTTAGACTACTTATTAATTTATAATTATTTTATTAGAGTGAGTATAGTTATATTATCTCTAAATAATTAGATTTATTATTATTTATAGTAATCTCTTTTTCTAATATATTTTAGGAAATTGATATTAATTAGAAATTAGAATATCTATTTAATATACTTAGTTATATTAGATAGTAAAATATATTTAGTTTTAATAATTAATATAGAGATCAACTTTTACTTCCTACTATACTATAAGATAGAGCTATTACTAAAGATAAAGATTATACCTAATATAGACTTTTTATTATACTTATTATTAGTATAATCTATATCTAAGTATCTTATTATTCTATTGTTAGATTCCTTATAAGGACTATATTATATGCTGAGATCTATAGTTTCTTTAAAATATTAAAGTAATATCTTTATATTATATATATATAAAGTATTTAGATTATCTATAAATTATACTAGTTTACTAACAGTAAATATAATATTTAGTCTACTATAGATTATAAGAAATATTATACTATCTATTTAATGTTAATATTAATACTTTAAGATAGCTATATTATCTAGTTTAATTTTTGTTAGTCTAATTTAAGTTATTATTGAAATTTAATTTATAAACTTTAAATTATTTATTATTTTAAATTATTAAAGTATCTATTTTATATAAGTAGATTAGTTAAGATATATAATATAGTTCTTCTAGTTTTATATTATATATATACTAAAGATATGCTTTATCTCTTTTAGATCCTTAACTTTAAAATAGCTAGATAGCTATTTATTAAATTTATAGATTTTATAAGTTATTTAAGATAATATAAGTAAATTATTAATATATAAATTAATAATTATATATTTCTTATAATAGATAAAGATATATAGATTATTTAGTATAAAGTTAAATCTAGATTATTTTAAATAATTACTATATAGATTATATTAGTTATATATAGCTTATTTAAATCTATAAAGACTTTATTAGATCTCTTATATATAACTTTATATAATATTAATTCTATTTAATAGTTTTATAAATATTTTTTTGTGTAACTTAGCCTTAATAAAGATATTATTAATATTAAACTAATAAGTTTTTAAATCTTTAAGTATAATAATAATAAAAAGAATATATAGTAAATTAATTTATATAATTAATATAAATATTTTTTAAAAATTAATTTCTTTAATTTATAAGAACTCTTTAGCTACTAATCTAGTTTTAAAGTATTTAATAGCACTATTTAATATATATTTAATAGTAAATATCTATTTAAAGATAATAATATTTATATATTTTGGTTTCTTAACTTTATAAAAAGTTTTATTAATAATAAGTTTATAGAATTCTTTATAAATTATTTTCTTTTAATTATTACTGTATATTAGATTATATATAGCCTATTTATAAGTTTCTAAAATTAAAATTAAATTATATAGCTTATTAATATTCTTTATAATAATCTCTATTAATAATATTATTTTAATTATATAATTAGTAATCTAGTCTTAGAGATACTTAAAGTATTATAATAATAATAAATTATTATTATCTTTATAGAGTTATTTATAACTCTACACTTCTTATAGATTTAATAGTTCTTATTTACTTAACTATTAGATTAATCTATCAGTTTCTAATAAGCTCTAAATAGAAGCTAACTTAGTAGCTAAATCATTTATATTATTATTATTACTTAATATTATAATAGGGATTTTAATCTCTTTTTTATCCTCTAAGAACTAATCTTAATCTAATTATTTATTTTAATTAAATATTAGTAGGCTATCTACTAAGATAATAGTTTAGTTAATTATTAAATTATCTAAAGCAGTAAAAAGTAGTCTTATTAGTAATAAAATAATTTTATAAAATAATTTTTTTTTTAATTTATTTTTATTTCTAATTAATCTCCTCTTAGAATAATATTTAGAAAGTCTAAGATTAATAGTAGATATTAGAAAATTAAGTTATATATTTCTATCTAGTATATTTTTATAGAATTTAATAGTTAATATCTTTATATAGATTCTTATATCTAGAGTATAGATTTAATACTACTTTATTATATTAATAATATATCTTATAAATATAGTATTATAATCTTTATTAAAAAGTTTATAATTCTTTATACTTAATAAAAAAGATTTTAAATTAATAATAGATATAATCTTATATCTTTAAATCTTTATATAATCTATATAAAGTTATTAGCTAGTCTAAAATTCTTTAGAAGTAATTAGTCTTTTAATTTTTTTAATAATAAGATATAAGATTTCTAGTTAATTTTAATAATAAGTATTTATCTTAGCTATAAAGTACTAAAATTAAAGTAATAAATTTATATCTTTATAGAGTATATAAATATCTTCTTTAGTAAGTTAAATTTCTTATTTAGTTAGACTATTTTGATATAAAGAGTGGATTTTTATTATTTATAATATAACTTCTATATCTTGATATTAAGATTTAATTTACTTTAATAGTTCTTTAGTATTATTAATTTTAATAATCTGAAGTTTATATCTAGATTTTAACTCAGTATTCTTTTTCTATTAGTCTAAGGCTGGTTTAATCACTATAAATTCTCTTCTAGATATTAAAATAATCTAATACTTTTGTATATAATTATTATAGATTTTAATAAAGAATCTATAATCTTAGAGTAATTTATTAAATAATTTATAAATATTAATATAAATTAGTGTAAGAGGTTTCTCTTTATATTTACTTAGTTCTTAGTTTATATAGATTTTTATTTTTACTTTATTATAGGCTTTATAATCTAATAATATAGAATTAATTGGTATAGCTTTACTTAGGTTAATAATTTTATAGATATTTCTAAGCTTTGATACTTTTATATAGCTAAGTTATTGATATTATAGATTTAGTAGTTATTAATATTTAAAGTTTTATTTATTAGAGAATATAGTATTTTCTTTTTTTATTTCTATATTAACTGCTTCTGAGTTATTAACTCTTAATAGATTCTAAGTAGGAGCTAACTTGGTTTAGCTGATTAATATCTCTCTATCAGAGTAGGATAAATCTTTATCTCTTAATTAATTAGTTAATTTAATCTTCTATAATTAGAGAAAGATTAATTAATTAGTATTTAGAATTTCTTTTTTAGATTAAAGTAATTAATTAAGATAATTACTCTTATCTTTACTTATCTTAATATTCTCTATTCTTATATTACTTTTTTTATTTAATAATAATATTATATCTTTAGTAATAAGTGTATATTCTTTAACTATTTTAATAATCTAACTAATAATATATAATTATCTATTTATAGTAATATATAAAATCTTATTTCTCTTTTTTTTAAAGATAATTTCTTAATAAGAAATAGAGATAATAATATTAATTTTAATTAGTATCTATATAGATAGTAAATTAGATAATAATCTAAAGATATATAGAATATAAAAAAATATTATAAAAGAATATTAGATATTATATAGTTTTATTTTTCCTATTTTAATAATTATAAGTTTTTTTTTTTCTATCTTAATATATTATTTAGTTTTAATAAAATTAATTCAGATAAATAACTTAAGATTATTAGATATATATAAGGTAGCTCTAAAGTTAACAAGCTATCTATATTTAGTGATTAAAAAGATTAAATTAGTTTATATTAGATTCAATTCTATATTATTATTATTAGATATATTAATAAAGTATACTTCTTTATTTATATTATTTTTATAAAGATAAATATCTATTTTATTAAAGTTATTAAGATCTTCTTAAATATCTTTTTTTAATTTTAGAAAATTTAAATTAAATTTATATAAGTAAATAACTTTTTTTTTATCTTTATTTTTATTATAGTATTTAGTTGAAGATAAGTTCTTTTTAAATTTTTTATTTTATAGATATTAATATAGTCTGTTAAGTTTTTCTTTATTAAGATAATCTTAAAAGATATATTTAGAATTATTATAAAGAATATAAAATCTTAGCTATAGTTAATAATATATTAATAGCCTATTATTTTAAAAATAGCACTAAGTAGACTTTAAATTAGTTCCTAGTTAGCTTTAAGATTAATATTATTTACTATATTCTTTATTATCACACACCTAGTAGATAGATTCACCTTACTTTATACTAATAAGATTCTCTTTTTATCATAATAGTCTGTTAAAATTCTCTTTAATAAAGGATTTAGTAATCTCTCCTAATTAGATATATTTAATAATTATATAGTATTCCTACAGAAGGATAGAGAGTAGCTAGAAGAAAGAGTTAAGTTTATTAAATCTAATAACTATTAGATCCTTTATAATAATTTTATTAATAATTTTCTATAATTTATTAAAATTCTTTTATATTCTAATTTTAGATAAGAATTTATAGAGATAGAACTTCTTTTTTAGATTTTTAATTTAAATAGATTAAAATATTATAAATTAAGAGTAAAGCTACTGTAATAGTTTTACTAAATCTAATTAATATTTATTAGTAAGTAAGATCTGATTATTAATTAATCTATTTAGAAGTAAACTTATTTAATACTTTATTAATTTACTTACTGTATTAAGAATAATAAAGATTTAATTAATATCTATACTAATATATTTAGTCTTAAACTCATAGAATCACTAGATATTATTAAATCTAGTAAGCTTATTAATTTCCTTTATAAAATTCTTAATACTAATAGAATTAGACTATTAACATAATATAGTAGAATTAATACAGCTTTAATTAATATTATTATATAGCTAATTATTAAAGTAATCTAATAAAGTAATTAATAAAGTAATCTAATTATCTACTTCTACTTACCTCTACTAAGATAAATTAACTATTAATATAGTCTAGCCTTAGCTTCTAATTAGAGTCTAATTAGTATTAGACTAGCTATTAGTTATTAATAATATATAGATACTGGCCTGATTAACATTAGTATATCTAAGTTATTTAAAGCTATTAGATAGATCTTCTATATCTAATTTATTTAAAAATATATTACTTTAGATCTTATTAAAGAATAAAAAATAGATAAAATAGAATAAAATAAATCTTCTAGAATTATTTTTATTATAAATCTCTAGATATATATTAGATTTAATTTATCAATTCTGATATAAAAGACTTAATAACTTTCTTTTCTTATAAAGATCTTCTTACTATATATATTAAGATAAGGCCTTATATATTACTTTTATTTACTTAAATATAATCTAATCTTAATCTTATTAAACTTTATTATCATTTACTACTATATCAGACTTTTTTTATATTAGATAACTAAAAGAGACTACTATATAAGTTAATCTTTATTACTTATCTATAAGGAACTAGATCTATTCTCTGTGTTCTAGATTATATATACTTCATCTACCAGAAATTACCTATCTGGTAGGAAATCTACACTATATCTTATTAGAGAGATCCTTAATCTAATTACAGATACTAGTGCTGTTTTACTATTATAAGAAATCTATAATCTGTCTTAATACATCTATAAGCTAATTTTAGGTTTTAGGAGAAGTCTTATCCAATACCACTTCTCAGAATAAGTCTTATATATGCCACATATAAGGAATATATTTCTAGACTTATTCTAATATTAAATACTAGGCTTATACTGGCCAGCAGTCTAATTTATTAATCTCAGGATATTAAATTCTTATTAGATTAGCAAGAACAGTTAATTATATATTAGCCAGATTAACAATATACTTAATATTGATCCCCAGGCTTACCACTGGTTGACAGCAAACCAAGGCTTATAACCTGTTGAATTAAGGTGAAGTTATGAGCCTGTAGAATAGTATGTCAGTGGGAAGCAGCCAGCAATGGCCTGGAGAGAGACCTGAGTAGCTATGTTATATGACTCTGTCTAAGTAATCTGCTGCTTGTCTACATGAAGATTTCATCCCTAGGCGCGTCTTAGTAGACGCGCGCCGGCCCCTGAACTAACCCTATTAGGGAGTCGCCTCCTAATTGGTTCCTAGTCGGGTCCGACTCGGCTCCTTGCCAGATGGCCTCATTGTATGGCTTCGTTCCTGGGTGGATTTCTAACATAGTAAATATTTAAATTAGATATGAAAATAGAAATTTTAAATTTTATTTCTAAGAAAATTATATGACTGTAAACATCGTCTACAAGTCAAATGCATTCGGATCCAAAGACCCATACCCAAACAACGGAACGTAAAACGGCCACGCCTCAGAAGCATCAGCAGTTTCCTGCATCGGCAGCGCCTGGTCATAATTCCCACCAAATAAAGCATTATCACCAGAAATCATATTGTTCATCCCCGATTGCTCAACATTAAAACTCTGGATAATAGCATCAATATCGATTTCAGAGTTCAATACGTCGAATCCACCATCTGCATAAGACTCTCCAAGCGCCAACGAGTTGGGGATATTCCTAGCCCCATCTACTGTGGAATTGGTAGACGAGTCCATGCTATCATTCACAGCAACGTTCAACCGCCGCGCCAAACCAACCAAAATCTGCCTCGCTCTTCGCGGAGCGCGACACACTTTTGCATGACCAGCCAAGATATCGAGGCAGTGCTGCAGAGAACGATGGGCCTCTGAACCAGGTCCGCTCTGCGCGGCAATGCGGGCGTGAATGGTGGCACTGACGTACGTGGCATAGGACATGAAATATGGGACGGCGTTAAGGCAATAGTCCTGCTTGTAGATGTGCAGTATGGCGTCAATCTCTGAAGCTGCAATAGCACATGTTGCAACACAGTCCCGCACGACCGAGGCAGATGTAGCGCGGATATGGCCGTCGGATACGAATGGGCGATGCAGTAATATGATCAGGGAGTGGAACATGCACCTAGATAGAAAAAGTTTGTCAGCATCAGTAGATTTCCCTGGTGATTGTACAACGTACATTAACGAGAGCATCTGGGGCGTCAGCGACTGGTTGGTCCCGTTCGATTTGATAGTTAGATGCTCCGGCAGAGCACTTCGCCAACGCTTGAGTTCGCTATGAAGCGACTGCGACACGCCAAACAAATGCTTTGGGTCTCTCGAGCCGGACTTTTCCGTATAGATACTGGATATAATCTTGTCCATGATGACGCTGAGACTGCATAGCTGCTCGAAGATGGAAACGCTGTAAGTTGGGCGACTGGGTGAAAGCTCTGTTAGCGAGTAAGAGGCTGGGCTGAACTGTTCGAGCTCTTCATAGTCGTCCAAGAAGCAAATCGGCACGTTGACGTCCACTTCACGTAGACGCACAGGCCGGCCTTGATAGATTGATTGGACTTTATCGGCAACTAAAGTCAATTAGTATCCGGTTTTATTCTGTCTTATTTTCAGATATTCCATACCGAATGCAGCCCAGAACAGCCTGCGGCGAACCTCTATATCTTCCGTTGAAAGATTCTGCTTGGCCGAATAAGGAGTCCGACTATCAACATGAAGGCCCAGTTCAGTGATCATATTCATTGCAAGGCCGGAATACAGCCAAGAAAGACTGCGCTCATCGCACCATGTGAATAGCGCGTCCGACATGATCAATAAAGCTTGAATTGTTGGAATATCGCTTTTCATTGGATTGTCCGAGCCGTGATCATATAGCAACTTCTCTGCCCTTCGTCTAAAGGGCGAGATTATTGCCGGGCCGTCGGTGACTTCACATCTGTGTTCCGGCCTGGGCGAATTCTTGGATGCTGCAAAAAAGATTGCATTCAAGAGTAGTTTAGAAAAGAAGGGTCCCTGACAAGCCATGTCGCGCATGAATGCGGGTCGGTATACGATTGAGCCGGAGGCATGCTGTCTATTCCAGAAAACCGACAAGAGTTGCATTCCTGCTTCCGGATCGACACCGTCAAAGTCGAGCTTCCCAGCGGCAAAGTCGATTTGCTCCATTTGGCCTGTGGACTGTCAGTTCAAACCAAAGAGAAATGAGTGTTTAGCTGCCATACGCTGTTTCATGGACGACCCTAGCAGCTGGAACTTGTGTAAAGGATCGGCAGTTATGCTAGAAGTGACAGTGTTCGTCTGCTGGTGCGATTCGTCAAACATGGCACTCGACGGGCCATGGAATTGCACCTCGCGGTCGCCAGTGGAAAAACACAGCTTTTTATGTGATGAAGAGGGAGACGACGATGGCAACGAGCCCGACACAGATTCGTGATATGGAACCTGGCTCGAGGAATTTATCTCGTCGTCGATGCTGCCATCGTGCTGGTCATTCTGCACGTCCGGCACTCGCTGTGAATTCGCCTGCGAGCGAAGTCTTGCCAGAGACCTACGGAGCTGAGCGTTTTCATCTTCTAGACGCCGGATTTGCGTGTTCGTCGGTCTGGATAGTGGATTTGAAAGTAAGCAACTTAGATGTTTTTCAGCCGATATGCTATCGTTTCTTACCTGACTTTTTTCACGCGCTCGGAATAGGTACAATTCTTGCCCTGGAATCTGCAATTCTCGCATTTTGGCTGTGCATTGTCGCAGCCCAACTATCAAGCATGTACCATTAGACACGCTGTTTTCAAATGCTTTCGAGTTGGTTACCTTTCTCTGGCGACAGAAATCACAAGCAGTGCCGACTCGCTTCTTACGCCTGCTAGTTGAAGCCATTGGCGTCTGGGGTTGCATGTTGCAGGTATAAGGAGTGTAAATGAGAGTTGGCTCTTCACAGAAAGTATTATTAATCAGATTATATTGAATTTAATTACTATAAACAATCATTATCAAGGAAAAGTAGAAAACCGGGAGAGACGGAAAGACAAAATCCATGATTCAGATAGTATGTCTGACTAAGCGGGTTCTCTCTTCCGTTTACCCCTCGCGGATTCTGAGTTTCCGTCCACCATCAATTCTCGGTGAACGGCCGGAGAGTTTCCGCCGACCTCTTCAGCAAATACGTGTAATACTCATCAGACAGCAGGGCCGATCCGTGATCGATGATGAACTGCAGGCGATCAGGCGCAACATCAACATTCGTCGTGTCGGCCTCGACTTGCTTGCACGAAAAGTCGCCCACGGGCGAACGGTCAATCGGCGGCATGCATTCAACTGCCAGTGCCCCCGTGTAGCCAGTCTCACGCAGAACAGCCATCATCTCAGGCCAGTTAAAGGAACCATCGCCCGCAGCAAGCCGGTTATTATCGGCAGCATGGAAATCCACAATCCGCGAACCGCACTGGCGCATTGCCTCGAGCATGTCTTTTTCTTCCAGCGCTAGATGGAATGGGTCAAACGCGATTCCACAGTCATAGCCCACCGCATCCGCTAGAGCCAGGGCCTGGTCGGTTCGATTCAGGAAATACGTTTCGAACCGATTCAACGGCTCGATTCCAATGCGGATCTGGCCGTTGGTTGATATTTTTGCAAACTCGGCGACTTCGCGCAGTGCGTCGACGACCCATGCCCACTCCTGCTCTGGCGATGCGGTTGGCACGATTTTGCCCACGCGTGCGGGTACAATAGTCACAATCTGGCCGCCTAGAGCTGCGGATAGCGAGATTACGTTCTTGATGTACTGGATGGTGTCCTGGCGCTGCTTGGGGTCGACGGCGGTCAGGTCGCGCGTGCCTTGCATGATGGTCACGGCGCCCCAGCATTTGATGTTGTATTTAGCAAGTAGGGCGCGCGTTTCGTCGATGGGGAAGAGATCGGGTTCGCCTTCGAGCTCGATGCTCGAGTATCCGAGACTGCTGAGTCGTTTGAGGCTTGTCTCTAGAGACTCGGGGCGCATCCAGGTATGAGATGAGAGATGCATTTTGTAAAAGGATAGACAAAGAAAATCGATACGTAGTACTCTTGAAATGATACTGCAAGTAATTGGAATGATTATTTCATGAAAAGATGTCCACAAATGGGTGGATGTTCTACTATATGTAGTCATGTGAAATTTATAAGCGGCTTGTAATATTCCGTAAAGTTCATTAACTAACCCTGACCAATATACGTAATCCATTATTAATTATATTTTAATACACTATAAGTTTCAATCCGAAAACTAGACCATACTGCCATTACATCTCAGCGTCTGCCCAGAAACCCACGTTGTGCCCGCGAGATAGACAATAGACTCTGCAATCTCGCTCGGAGCTCCGAGCCGATTAAAGGGGGACTGTTTCTTAATAGCCTCGACCATTGCATCAGGCTTTCCGCGCATGAACAGTTCTGTTTCGGTTGGTCCCGGGGCGACGGCATTGACGATGATTCCCTTTGGCGCGAGGTCTTTGGATAGAATGCGGGTCATCTGCTCAATGGCGCCCTTGTTGGCGCAGTAAGGCAGGTGCATGGGCATGACTGTGCTGGAATGGCAGAGAGATGTGCTAATGAAGATAATGTGCGAGCCTGAGGGCATATGGGGAACCGCAGCCTAACAACCAGTTAATATACGCAGTTGAAACAAGGTGAAGGAGGGGGAAAAAACAACCTTGGCCAAAAATAGAGGCCCCTTGACATTAACCGCATTCATCTGATCCCACAGCTCTTCTGTCAGAGCCTCCAAGTTTGCCAGCGGCATCATCCCAGCATTTGGAACCAGAATATCGATTTTGCCGAATTTGGCAACTGTCTGCTCGACCATAGCCTTAACGTCGCTCATCGAGCCGGCGTCGGCCTTGATGGCCAGCACCTTGTCAGCGCCGCCCAGAGCGGCGACTACTTCGTCGGCTGCTTTGGAGTCGGATGAGTAGTTGATGGCAACACGAGCGCCTTGTGCAGCGAGCTGTTCGGCGGCGGCGCGGCCGATGCCCTTGGAACCGCCGGTGATGAGAGCGACTTTGCCGGAGAATGCCATTGTAGATTTTTTTTTCTTGTCTCTTTTGCTTGTGAATATACTTGACTTCTTTCTTTCTTCTCTCCAAAGTAGATTGTTTGATTGTCTGTCCGTAAATAGTCAGACAAACAGCCCTACTTATACTCGGCTCATATCCGGCAACGTCATAGCAACGCCGGGAAGGGTCATTAATTCCGCACGGCTTTTCGGGCGAGAGTGCGGACTAGCGCCCGCAACGTCTGTAAAGCCGCCCGGAGTTATTATTTTCGAAACAGTCTGGTTAGTTTGTGTTTGTTTCTTGCTAAGATAAGAAGATTTGCCAGTAATAATCGAATTTTGATAGTAAGACCTGTTTGCAGCGTTCTCGAAGTCGCTATGTTTCTGGAATTCCATGCACCGTTGGGTTTACGCGCTCGTTCAATGGGATCATGTTCGCTTTTATGTATATACCGCCGACAACTGTCCGCCTGCAATGTGAACATGAACGTGCAAACTCACAATTAATCTGATTACTCACTGGTCAATCTTATGTTAGCTAACTTCGCTGCATAGTTTCGAATTTAATTGATCCCCAAAGCCGTCACGGGGGCTGTAAAAGTTTAAAAGTCAATGTACGTCAAACAAAACTTGACGCGCACATGGCGATGTCACCCTGAAAAAAGACCAGTTTCCGTTTCGGGAAATAAGCGTTCTCCCTCGACACGCTAGCCGATCGACTACAGTCACAAATTCTGATGATCTGACACACTTGAAAGCATGTTCAGAAACAAAAAGAGCTTACTTTGGACATGGTCGATGTGAAAACGATGCGCTAATGTATGCGGGGGGCGCACTGAAAGGTAGTCAATCTTTGTATAAGTAGTACTTGGTTTCTCCTGTCTTCTCCCAGACTTGCGACGCCTCGTTTCACTTCGAATTGCGCATTTATATGATTTATTGCACGATAAAATGGCTACCAAAAGCCCACTTTTGCTCTTCCTCCCCGTCGGCTTAGCTGCGGCAGCCTGCGTGTCCTCAGGAGACCAAAACACCATCAACAGCTTGTTCCAGTCCGGCGGCGCTGGAACCGTGGTCCAGCTCTGCCCAAGTGCAGTCCTGTCTGTCTCGGATGCCATCACCTTCACGGCAGACAACCAAGAACTCTCGACCTCGGGCTATCCCACGGACGACACGCGCGGCACGATTCAGGCTGCTGCCAACAGCAATGCCAGCACCCTGATTACCGGTTACGGGTTTGATGGTTTGAAATTAACAAATATCCAGGTGGATGGACTGCGTCCAAGTCTTGGTGCTGTCGAGAGTACGAAAGCTTCTTTTTGAATCGAGTGACTTTTCAGGTCCAAATGGCTGATTTGTTATCCCTAGATGGAGGCGCGAATATAGAATTGGGCCAAGCTAGTTCTGGAATCGTCATCTCTGATATTGCATCCAGAAACTCTCGTGGTTGGAGCTGTTTGCATATTATTCAGTCCGGCGATTCCAATGCTCCATGCACCAATGTCACGATCTCCAACAACCAGATCGGCCCATGTGGAAACGAGGGCAAAAACTCTGCAGGCGCGGGCCAGTGGGCTGATGGCATTTCGTTTGCGTGTCAAGACTCGCTGATTGAAAACAACCATGTATGCTGCCGATGATACGCGTTTGAAATCTCTCATGTCCATAACTGACCAATTACATCCAGGTCAGTGGAAGCACTGACGGGGGAATCGTCTTATTCGGAGCCCCCGGTACAAAAGTCCAGGGAAATACTATTGTCTCATCACCTACCGATACCGGGTTCGGCGCAATCAACATGGTCGACTGGCTGTATGATGGCAGTTATGCCAACGTCGTTGTGAACAACAACACCATCACTGGCGATAAACTGTTCAATATAGGAATCGCTATCGGCGCATATGTATGGGGGTTTGCCGATGGAACGGATCCACTGCAAGGGCCGGCAACAGTCACAAACAACGTGTTTAGTGGAAATATCACATTTCCGATTGCCATCAACGGCTGGACGAATGGCCTGACGGTGAGTACGCATATTACCCAGCCATATCGGCGTTTGCTTATGACCGCAGGTAACTGGAAATGACGTATCTGGCGTTAGCAACCCAAACTCGGGGTTTTCTGAGGCCAATGACTGCAGCGCTGCGACCAAAGCTCTGTGGACCGAGAATGCACACCTGTCATATTACCCAGCAGGACTGACGGGCTCTTCCAACTTGCAGTCTGATTTTGTCGCAGCACAGAACAACGCGACCGCATTTCTCTGCACCACTGCGCCGCTGCCAGCATCGGTCAGCTACGCACTGAACGCACTCAACGTCGGGCCTGGCAGCACGCTGGCTAATCTCCACAACGGCATCGTCACAAACTACCAGGGCGACAACAATATCGTCACTTCCAATACGTCGACAGGCGATTATGTCACATTATGGGCTTCGGGTCATACTTCATCCACGTGTGGATCTGACGCCACTGCGTGTTCTTGCGTCTTCCAAGGTGATGGCAATTTTGTGACCGATGTGTCTGGCCAGGCGCAGTTTTCGAGTGGCACAGCGGGCACAGGTCACACACTGACCTTCCTGAATCAGAGTCCATGGGTCCAGATCTCGGATGAGTCCGGCAAGGTTGTTTGGACGACGGCTGATGCGAGCTAGATTTGGCTTAGATGTATCATCATTTCATGTCACGTTTTGTTTGCCTTTGCCGCGGTGGTGTTTGAACAAGTATAAAATATATCACGTAAAAGGAAGGTGGATAGAGCCCCCCTTTCTCGAACAAATTGGGCGTTGTAAACCAGTCCAGCAGAAACGAGGTGCCCGATTTAATTTATTTTTTTAATCACCCTAAAAATGGCAAAACATGGCGCGATAATGTCGCGATGACCGTGACCAATGACCTGATAGAACTCCGGCCTGCCTATCTGGGCTAGTGCTGATATATTGATCGCATATTACAATCGCCTTGTTTAAAGCGCGTGACAGTGAAGGATTGGGTTCTGTCGTAACCTCGTGTTTGCTGCACTTGGATCGGCTCGATCGATCGGATCTCCACAATGTCAGGATTCTCAGCAGCTTCGCGAACAAACGAAGGAGCGGGGAGCAGCAAATGACAGCCATCCCAGAAGTGATAACGAACAAGCTCGGGCCCGCCGGCGACGTTACATGCCCTGCACGCGCTAGATCAGCCAGGGGTCGGCTTGGCAACGTGGCGTCTAAGCTTATGCGCGCCGCATTCCCAATTTGTGCGGAGTCTGGAGTCTGCGGACAGAGATTGCCGTCGTTTGTGATGACGCGCTGTATGGACCTGTGTCCGAGTCTTGTGCGACAGGAGCGATAGGATTTGACAGATGAGACCACTCGGAGTAGGAGGGGTGATCGATTTCCTGTTCCTGGCGATCGGCACGCCTTAGAGCCAACAATAGACGCCGCTAGCGGACCCCGTATTGAGGTTGCTTTCGGGTTCCGCCGTGACGAGTTCCAGAGAAACGACGGAAAAATCATTGCCTGCCAATGGCTGGGGGAGGGTTGATGGATCCTTCGCCAACGCGCAGGATGCAAAAGTTCGACGTTCGCAATTAGAACACAGGCAAAAATTAGCAATACGTCGCCATCGCCATGAATCGCGTCGCCCGTGGGAAAGTGGACCCTCGACAGCGGAGGCAAGCGCCCACCAGCTGCAACGCTAGAACGCTCGCTCCTTCCTTATCTTGCGCGCTGCGGCGACATGGTTAAATAACCTCCAACGCCCGGTCTTCACTCTCCCCCCTCTCTGTCTCCTTGCTGCATCCCTCTGCTGTTCTGCTGCTCTGCTGCTCTGCTGTCAACATCACCATGGCTCGCAACATCCTCCTCGGAGCCGGTATTCTGGCCCAATTGGCCGCGCCTGTGCTTAGTGCTGCTGCGCTCACCACCCACGAGTCTCTCATCTCGCTGCCCCATGGCTGGGCTCACGACAACCAGCCCGCCGCAGACACGCCCATCCAGCTGTCCATTGCCCTGACGCTGCAGAACATTGACCAGCTCGAGAGCAAGCTGAAGTCCGTTTCCACCCCTGGAGGCGCCAGCTATGGTCAGTACCTGGACGAGAGCGAAATCACCTCCCAGTTCGGCCCCTCCGATGCCTCCGTCGAGGCTGTGACCAACTGGCTCAAGGAGGCTGGCATCAGCGCTATCTACACGACTGACCACTCGGTCAACTTCGCTACCACAGTTGGCAAGGTATGATTGGCTTCTGATGAGATGGTATACTGTCAATCGGCTAACCTGCGATGGTTTTCTATAGGCCAACAGCCTGCTAGGTGCCAATTTCAAGTACTACACCAACGGCGAAATCTCTAAGTTGCGTACCTTGGCCTACTCCATCCCCAGTGACTTGAAGAGCGACATCGACCTGATCTCGCCTACCACCTACTTCGGCAAGACCACCGCCCAGCGCTCCATCCAGACCTTCAAGAGCAAGCGTGCCTCGTCCACCACCACCTCCGCCAGCTCGTCTGTGTCCGTTGCCGCCTCTTGCCAGACTTCCATCACCCCGGCCTGCTTGAAGGAGATGTACAGTGTTGGAAACTACACCCCTAATGCCAAGCATGGTAGCCGTGTCGGCTTCGGTAGCTTTTTGAACGAGTCTGCCCTCTACTCTGACTTGGCTCTCTTCGAGAAGCTCAACAAGATTCCCTCTCAGAACTTCACCAAGGTCATCATTGCGAACGCGAGCAACAGCCAGGATCCTGCCACTAACGGATACGGAGAGTCCAACCTCGATGTCCAGAACATCATTGGTATCTCGCACCCTCTGCCCGTGACTGAGTTCCTCACGGGAGGCTCTCCGTAGGTTAACCTGGTCTTTTCCTTTTTACGTGTCAGCTGACAGAAAACAGCCCCTACGTTCCTAGTCTCGACACTGCTACAGACACAAACGAGCCTTACCTGCCATACTACGAGTACCTTCTTTCCCAAAGCACTGAATCCCTGCCCCAGGTCATCTCCAACTCGTATGGTGATGACGAGCAGTCTGTGCCCCTCCAGTATGCGGTCCGCACCTGCAGCTTGATCGGTCTTATGGGTCTCCGGTTAGTTCGACAATTTGTCCAAAAATTAAGAGTATGAGGCTAATCACATATTGCAGAGGTATCACCGTTCTTGAATCTAGCGGAGATCTCGGTGTCGGCAGTGGATGCCTGAGCAACGACGGCAAGAACAAGACCCAATTCGAGCCCATCTTCCCCGCAACTTGCCCCTATGTCCTCTCTGTTGGTGGCACTGTCGCGGTGACCCCTGAGGAGGCATGGAGCGCTAGCTCTGGCGGATTCAGCAACTACTTCCCCCGTGCTTGGTACCAGGAGGGTGCCGTCGAGGGCTACCTTAAACACGAGATCAGCCCTGCCACCAAGAAATACTACGAGAGCTACACTAACTTTGCTGGCCGTGGTTTCCCCGATGTCTCCGCTCACAGTCTGACCCCAGACTACCAGGTCATTTATGCTGGCAAGCCTGCTGGGTCTGGTGGTACCTCGGCCGCTGCCCCCGTCTTCGCCGGTATCATTGCTCTTCTGAACGATGCTCGCTTGGCGGCTGGCAAGCCTGCTCTTGGTTTCTTGAACCCCTTCTTCTACTTCCTGGGTTACAAGGGCCTGAATGACATCACCCTTGGACAGGCTGTTGGCTGCAATGGCATTGACGGACAGAGCGGCGAGCCGGTCCCTGGCGGTGGTATCATCCCATGGGCTACCTGGAATGCCACCAAGGGTTGGGACCCAGTCACTGGTCTGGGAACACCCAACTTCGAGAAGCTGAAAGAGATTGTCCTTTCCTTGTAATTAGTCTCGAGCACAGATAAATAGCCATTTGACGCTGTGTACATATAGTCTAGAAGATTTAATAATCAACACTGTACTCTATTCTCAATTGATCATGGCATCGATTTAATTTTCAATACGCACACAGAGATATTCGACCCTCGTCCTGCAACAATCAGGCAACAAAATAAACCAGCATCCTGAGTGTTCAGTTTGATTGGAAAATGTCCAGACCTTCCTAATCAGGCAATGATGCACACCGTATCTCGTCCCCACGGATAATAATAAAGCGAAGTGGAGAAGAACCCCGCACGACCTGAAGATGAGCGGTTGGTTTAACGTTTTGTGGTCTGTTTGTTTTTATGTGTTTTTGCCGACTTGCCATGGCATTTTTCATGTAACCCTTGCATGTTTTGTTATCGGGGTTTAGAATGTGACGCAAGGTGCACTGTAGTGAGGTGGTAACTTTCCCCCCCTCACTTTTATCCGCCAACTACACCCCAAAATCAACAGCTCAAAATGGTCGAGGCGAGGGAATAAAGGCCACAACAGACTAATTAAATTATTGCAAGTGAATATTACTGAGTAACGGGTCATTACGATGCGGCAGCTCTGGCTCCAAGCCCTATTTTACCTAACCGGCTCATCGCAGGCTGCCGAGAATAATGATGCTGGCCTTGTCGGAATCCCGACGGTTCCGTTCTTAAAGTCCTCATCTGGAGAATACTTTGACTTGCACAATGTCGGAGGAATTGCAGTTGATTCCGAGTTCGCCAATACGACCGACACGCGTGGTACGACGCTGATCCCGCCGACGTTATACGATTTTGCGACGACGTTTGCAGATGATTTAAACAACTATCTTCACAGTGGAAAAGAGCACCAAGAAATAATCAATATTGGAGTTGAGGTTGGGTCGCAGACTAAAAACTCGCAGAGTATCTATCTCACCATTGGCAATTCCAGCGATTTTCTCGATGTGGCAGGCCGAGAAACTTCAGAGGGATACAGTCTATCCGTAACCCCATCTGCGATCACCATCACCGGCGCCAGTCCGCTCGGTGTGTGGTGGGGGACTCGCTCTGTCTTGCAGCAGGCAGCGTTGAACAATGGCAAACTCGCTCTAGGATCAGGCACCGACTCGCCCGGTTGGGGGATTCGAGGGGCCATGCTCGATGCCGGGCGACACTATTATCCACCTTCCTTCCTGGTGGAGATGTGCGCGTACCTGTCGTTTTACAAGCAGAACACGTTCCATGTCCATCTCAGTGACAATCTATTTAACAATGTCGACCTTTACTCCCGAGAGATGCAGCTCAATCTGTACTCTGCTTTTCGACTTCTCTCGCCAGACCCCGCGGTCGCCGGACTCAACAAGCGCGCCAACGAGTCCTATACACGCGATATCTTTGATGATGTTCAGCAGAAATGCGCGGCGCGAGGCGTGACGATTGTTCCGGAACTTGAGATGCCAGGCCATGCGCTGGTTATTTCGCAGTGGAAGCCAGACTTGGGTATTGATAGTGATATTTCGCTGCTGAATATCAGTCATCCAGACACAATACCGACTGCGGAGACGATCTGGAAGACGTTTTTGCCGTGGTTTCATACCAAGACGGTGCATATTGGAGCGGATGAGTATGTTGATGCGTCGTTGACAAAGGAGTGAGTTTTCTCTTGCCCTTCGACATTTGAATGAATTTTGGAGGTGACTGACCGGTACAGCGCATTGGCAACCGAATACAACACGTTTGTCAACGCGATGAACGGATTCATGCAATCCACTGCAAACAAATCCATCCGCATCTGGGGCACATTCCCTCCGTCCAGCAACTACACCAACAACATTGCCACCAACGTGTCCGTCCAACACTGGGAGCTGTACGAAGACAATCCTTATTGGGATTATATTAAAAACGGATATGACGTGCTCAACTCGGATGACGCGTTTTACATAGTCAGCAAGTATTCTTCGAGCTATCCGCAGACGATCAACATCACAAAAGTGTTCCACGGGGCTCCGGACGGGGGTCCCTATGCTCCAAATATTTTTGATACGAGTAATTCGACTAACAACCCATCTCGCGACGAGCCGCGGGTGCTTGGTCATATTGCCGCGCTGTGGAATGATTTCGGACCAAACACGACTGTGTACAGTGAAGCGTATTACTCATGGCGCGAGGGGTTGCCTGCGTTAGCGGATAAGCAATGGGGTGGTCAGTTGGTCGAGGATGATTATTATGCCGTTTTTGACAAGTTGCACGCTGCCGTCCCCGGGCAGAACCTTGATCGAGCCATTTCGTCCAAATCGGAAACTATCCTGTCCTACTCTTTCGACAATCAGACACAACTTCCGACTGTCAAGGACTCGTCAGATAACAACTACGATGGAAAGACAGACTGTAGCGTGGTCAATGGATCACTCGCTCTTACACCAAAATGCTCCCTAACAACCCCGCTGTCATCGAAGGGAAGAAACTACACACTCTCATTCTCCATCTATCCAATCAGCAAAACGCCAGGTGCGATATTCTCTGGACCCGACTCAACACTGCTTGCCGGAAATGGCACCATTAGCAACGTCACTATTGTAGCATCTGGCAACCCATACACTCTGAACTACAGCCTGCCGCTAAACACCTGGACAAAAGCCAGTCTGATTGCGCAAGGAAACAGGACTTTCTTCAGAGTAGAGGAATCTGCTGCTCAGAAACCAGCGACTGAGATGGAGTTTTTGACTAGGATTGGATTGGATGGAGCAGCTCTTGTCTGGAGAGAGATGGCTATAGAGGCGCCGTTGGCGACGATTGGGGGTAGTGACTTTGAAGGGTTGGTAAAAGATATCAAACTTACAGCTTAGGAAGAGATTCAAAATAGTTCGTATGAAATAATGAATTTATGTGTTTTGATACTTTGTACATTCGTTGTGGGTTTAGAGTTCTTCCTGCATATTAAAATAAGGTTAAGGTGTGGCGTATCCAGAAACCAGGGCTCAACCACGTTCCTGATCCATTTTTTTTATCCGACCTGAAGGTGTACGTTTAAAGCCTTAGGTATCGTGAAATTGTTTTACCCGTTGCAGAAAACCTTTGTGGTAGATGAAAGAACTCCGTATGAACGGCTCTTTGATGCCGGACAAACTCGTTTTCAATGAAAGAAAACATGTACAAGGGATAAGTACTGTAGCTGAGAAGCAATTCTATGATACAAAAAAAGATTTTCGTTTTTTTAACTGTTCAATAGATGATTGGGCTGAGACTATTCCAAGATTCGGTAGTTGGTCAAGAGGTCGAGTTTCTGCTGAAAGGAAACGCGCATTATCGACAATTTTCCAGAAGATCCCTTCCCAAATTTTGGGCTGATGGTTTTTATTTCCTTAAAGGCACTTACATATACTACTCTATGGACGTAAGTCACAAATTCTTCATCATCTAGAACTCATCACCACACCCTTCTATCTCATCTGTTTCTCTTTCCAAAATGGCGACGTAACCAACCATTGTAGATTCAGCAGAAGTGACTCACTTGCTTCCTTGGGTACTCATGTAGATACTTTAAACTGCCCGACTCCGCGGTGAACAGGTTCGCCTCGAGGGAAGCAAACAACCCGCCCACGGTCAAAATGCTCGAGAATCCCGTTTGGGAATCAAATTTAGGGGTTGCTATTTTTTACACGATAAGACGGGGTTTAAATATTATACTAGTGCCTAAATAGTCCTCCGTCATCCTTTCGAAGGCTTTAGGCCGGAATTTGCCAAAATCAACGATGGAATTGCCTTGGTGCGAGAGAAGATCATACAATCTATGCATGAGCAACTCGATCAAGACATGCCGACTTTCGATAAGCACACTTATACGCGCTCAATTGGCCGGCCAAGCTGGTACCTATCCATATTTGCTAGACCGGAAGACCGCTTGCCCCTAATCTCTGGAAGGGACTCGGGAGGGAAATTCGGCGTCAACCCCTGAAACTCTTCAAAAGTCTTGCTAAGCCTAAGCTCTGATCTTGCACAACGTCTAGGGTTGTGTTTCCCATTTACTTTTTCTCCGATATCATCGTCTGTACTTTTGTTGTTTTGGACTTATTATTACTTGAATATTTTAATTAACAGTTAACTTCAAGAACATTGAGAACTGTGTTTGTTTTCCGACATCTAGACTTTTTGTAAGAGAAGCCCTTGCTAACCCTTGGAATATCAATTGACTGCGAAATGCTTGATATGCAGGAACCCCATGTTTACCTAGAGCCCTGGAAAGCTCAAAGACCTGACAAGGCAAATATATCTACTATTAATTTTATGATATTTAGTAAAGGTGGGCATACTTAATTTCATGGTCACCGTATTTTCAGCCGCATGCGAGACGAGTGGGTCTTTAATGAGGGGTGACTGTGCCGCCTATATCAACCATCAAAATCAGGAGCCTTTCTCTTAAACTACACGTTCCGACTGTATAGTATGCTGTCAAAGTCCTGCAAAGTTTGAAGTCTCTATTATGCTTTTACCTTTCACCGTCATCAAATTCCTCTACTCAAAGACGCGTCGTATTCCCCACTTCCGTATAAGAACTAGGTTTACGAGGCCCAGGGATTTTCTAAATGTCTATACACGCAAAAAACTTTCGTTTCTGGACTTGTTCAATTGAAGGATGTCAAAATCCTGCGGCAATTGATTTAGGCAGCTGCGAGCGATGCCAGAAGCACTTTTGCTCGACCCATGTTAATTCATCTTTACACGCGTGTGACGTACGTACTGTCCTATTGTTTCTACTCTCTACTTATGCAAAAATAGCAAGGCTTTATTGATAATGAGACTTGGGATGCAGCTCTAAAAGGAGGATCTGGAGTCTCTGTACCGAAACGTGAATTACAAGACCCTGTTGCGCCGAGCTTCGTCATTGAAAGGCGGAGTCCCTTGTCACCTAGATGAGACAGATCCCCTTGGCAGATCTCGCCTTGGAGGCATGCATGTTCATAGCCGTATAGTATTTGCGGATGGGTCGAGCTGGCTTGCACGCTTGCCACGTCAGAACTTCATATCGTTCTCGGATGATATTACCAATAGTATGCTGCGCAGCGAGGGTGCCACACTGCAAAGGCTAGTACAAATACCAAATCTGCCTACTCCAAAAATTCATGGATATGGGTTGCGCAATGACCCACAGAACGAAGTTGGCGTTGCGTACATGCTGATTGATGAGATGCCCCGACGACCTTTGCTGTATCTGGACCCAACACCAGATCAACTCCGGAAGGTATACAGCAACCTAGCACGCATTTTGCATACACTAGGCGAGCACCAGTTTGACAAAATAGGATAACTCACGTATAACTCGAATGGAGAAATCTGCGTTGGACACATTGCTGGCGACCGCACTGGAACACTGCCACCACTTGGCCCATTTTCCAATGCAGTCGAATACTATGTCAGCTGGGCAGAGACATATTTGCAGTATATCAAGGAAAAACAGTTGTTTTCGTCCTACCCAGCCGATGCATATCTCATTTACAAATATATCACCAAGTTAGCTGCAGAAGGTCGTTTTAATTGTTTGGAAAAGGACCTCGACAACGGCCCATTTTTTCTGAAGCACATGGACGACAAGGGAGATCATATAATGGTTGATGATGAATTCAATATCGTTGGAATCATCGACTGGACCTTTGCCAGGACTGTCCCTATCTACGAGGCCTTCGGCCCCTCGCTTGTCACCGCGTATATGAAATCAATATACGGAGGTAACCCAGGACTTGGTGACCAGGACAAAGCCCTTCAACATGCATTAGAATCTGAAAGCCCACATTTGGGTCGATTTGCTGCGGCGCCGGATTTGGTACGCCGCATCTGTTTTGGTCTTGGAACGGGAATGAACTTTGCCTGGAAGGAAGCTCTGGATGTGTTCAAGGGGATGGTCCTTTCGGTGGACGGGAATTCAGACCATTTTGATTGGGAAATTTGGCGGGCCACTCATTTATCAGAATTCTCGAATGACCAGACACTACGGCACCTAACAGAATCCACGATAAATGGAGTGGGATCCAAAGCGGTTAACAAACAAAATCGCAGCCCGCCTCGTTTTGCGACATGCTCTGTACCAGAATGTGACAAGTCAGCTGTCCGTGGAGCGAGTTGCTCCATGTGTCAAAAAGCATCTCTGTAGGATACACCGAGTCAAGAGTTTTCATACTTGTCCTTCCATGTCTGAGGTATGTCCCCGGTTATACTTTTTTCTTGACTTTTTGACTTATTATATACCATAGCTCGACAACGAAGCATGGGAGAAGGCCATAAACGACGAGGTGACAGCGTTACTTTCCGAAGTAAATGTGAGCGAGCTTATGAAACGAGGAACCTCCTTGAACGGCGGAAAACATTGCAAATTTCAAACCGGAAAACCCTTAGGATCTGGTTCGCTCATGGAATGCGCCAACTATCATGCAATGCTTTATATTTGACGACGGCGAGGAATGGCTCGTTCGCATTCCACGAACAGGGTTCAGCGACGTGCCCATGGACCTGGTGGAATACCTGGTGGCTAGCGAGTATGCCACACTCAAATTTCTCGAGTCAACGACGTTACCTTCCCCAAGAGCTTTTGGGTGCGGGCTTGTTTCCGATACAACTAACACCGTGGGTGTTAACTACATATTCATGGAGAAAATGCCAGGGAAACCTTATTATCAATACCCTGCAACGCCCGAACAGCAGAGTCGGGTGAATAGCCAAGTAGCCGACTACTTGATCGAACTGAGCAAGCACCCTCTACCTCGCGCTGGCTCGCTTTTATCGACAGATGGCATTATCAAAGTTGGACCCGTGGCCAGTAACCGGTTTGTTTCCCTTGGGAAATACGGTCCTTTCGACACCGCCGTGGACTATTTTACCGGTATCGCAGACGAATATCTTGACCTCATAGCTGATGGGCAAATTTACGATAAATATCAAAAGGAAGCTTTTTTGTTTTTCAAACTACTTCGTCGACATGCAGCAAGATTGTGCTGCGATGAGACGCACGGAGCGTTTTATCTTAAACACGTCGACGACAAAGGAGACCACTTACTTGTTGATAGCAACTACAACGTCACCTGTATTATTGATTGGCAATTTGCACGTGTTGTTCCTGCATGCGAAGCATTCGGCCCTTCTCTCATCACAGCTGATCTGAGTGCACTTTACTCTGGCAAAGCAGGTCTGTCGGAAGACGATAAAATGATTTCAAAAGAGTTGAAGGCTAAGGGAAGAGGAGACTTGGCCGACTATACTGGTGATCTCGACCCCGTGCGAAGATTCCATCTGGGGCTTGCAAGTGAGTTCAGTCGGGATGAAGCCTGCGGTCTTATCGAAGGGATGCTGATTTCGCTTGGTGAAGGGCCTGTGGATATTGATTCATGGATTGAGCAGGAATCCGAAAAATGTCGTGACGATCCTCGGTGGAATCTGGTGTTCTCCTGAAAGCAAGTGAAAATCAAGACAAGTTTGGCTTAACAACGAGTTGTATACAAGAGCAATGTACGGAAAGATGGACCAGTTACTAGCCACGTATAATATACCAGGAAAACGACAACCGTGTTTGTTGTTTTGCACAGTCAGAAGTCAATTCATACCAGTAACTTTCTTCAAATTCTAGCAGAACAGTTGAAGAATAACAAATGGATTTTTCTCTTTGTTTGTTTTGAAATACACCGTCATTAGCATTCTTGTATAATGACAAAAAGAAATTGAAACAACACGACTATCCACATGGTAAAATAGTAAACCATACACCGACTAAGCCTGCTCATTAACCCCTACATTGCATCATCCACGTGGAGATCGTCATCAAATTCAAATTCATCTCCGTCCCCATCGTTAAAGTCTTCAGAGTCGGACAATTCGTGCTCTTTTGAGACATCCCTTATGCCTATATTAGCGACGCATTTCTCGCGTTTAGAAAAGAATGGGTGATCAGAGACGAGAGCTTTTCCTTGGCAGATGTAACCCATTGGTGTGTGTGTGAAGTCTTGCCCACGGCGTCTAAGAGCCAACCATTCTTGTAGGAAGAGCATTGGATTCCCGTCCGAGGCTGCACCCGTGTTGACGAGAGCCCCAACCTGGTCAGGCTCGGCATCTTGCTCGTCATCTTCTTCATCACCCATGGCCTCTTCCATTTCAAGCGATAGATCCTCCGAAGTACCTAAAAGAGCCCTTGTATCCGTTTTCTCCGTCCTATCTTCAAGAAAGTCGCGGATGCTGGCATATTCATCAAACTCGAAGTAGACACGCCCTGCCAGAATTCCGATTTCCGTTCTCAACCATTCAGGGGCTTTCCAAGTTTTCGGCAGTGGAGGTATACTGTAATATGAAAAATCGTTGAAGTGTATCATGGCACGAGTTAACGGCGCAGAGTAGGTGATGAGATGGACATCATTGTCGGATGTCTCTCGAAGCATGGGAATGATGATTTCTGCCTCTTCGGGAATAACGACCACAGCATTTTCCGTTACCATACTCCAAAGGACCCAATTTATGGGACGCTAAATGAACATTTTGTTAGTTTTTTGTTGCTTAATTGTTCTTCATGCTGGACTTACCACGAGGTTGTCGTTGAACTGGCCGTTTGGAAGCTTCACGGTTCTCATAAACTCCCTCGAGAGATAGAGCCTTGATTTTGACGCAAATCTAGAGATTCCATACTTCCTACCAACTTGTGTATACTTAAGCGACGCAAAAGCATTCTGCAAACCTGTAAAGTCTGGAACTAAGCGGCCGGTTCGCGCAAAATGCCAGATATCTGGATGAAGTCCTGGGAATGACAATGGATGGAAAACCACGGGCTTCTGTATTTCTCGAACTGCCTCCACCTCAAAAGCAACTTCTCTCTCTTGTTCGACTTCTTGTAGTGCAGAACTATGGACGGCTGCCCCTGTATCCTGAAATTGCTTGCGACGAGTTTGCAGTTGCTTTACGAAATTGCTCACTTCGCCCTTATTTGTGGATCCTAGAAGTAGACCGTCATTTTTCATGTCTTTCCTTTTCGGGCCATAAAGCTGTTCTAGAGTCTGCTTTTCAGCTTGTCGTAATACCCGTAAGTACTGTTCCCGGTGAGCAGACTTGGTGAGGAAATCTGGGTATCGTGATGCAGCTTGTGTTCGCTGACAAAAGTCCATTCCCTGCGCAAAATACAAGGGTTGCATCTGTTCTATGCTGCTAGCCGTCTGCTTCAGTAACCACGATATAACGTCGTGTGAATCAAGATTGTCCCGCGGTGTCTTCTTGCGATGATCCAGTATACTGTGGTGAACTTCAGGAGGGGCGACGAAGATAATCGACTGTGAAGTTCCTAGTTGTCTTAGTCGCATGGCAGCTAAGGAATGTGTTAGCCTTTTATGTGTTTTCTAGAGACAAAATTTTTTTTACCCTGGACAGTGTGATCTTTGGTTTGTCCGAGACCCAAAGTCAAAGCACCCTTGGCATCGGCAGGGAGCCTCAAATCTGTGCCGCGAGTGTGTGCTTCGTCTAGGTAAATTAGACATTGAGAAATATTATCAGCGTACGAGGAAGCTGATAGAGGCACTCTATTTCCTTGGCGATACAAAATATACGGTCGATTGTCAGAATCAAAGTATACCGCCGCATGGGGTTCAGTGTAGATGCTCAACCACGTCTGTGCCAGAGTGAAATTGTCCATCTCAAGAATCTGAGCACCGGCATCAATCAAAATCTTAATCTTCATCTCTGTTAGTAGTTCCAAGAGCCGCCTCTCAGTTATGTGTTTCCCATTGTCCGCAGCAACGACAACCTTTCGATTTCTCGGCTGCAAAAGGTAAGTAAGCACTTCAGCGTTTGTATGAGATAGAGCGTCAAGATCTCCCTGCTGAATTGTGAGTGGCAACATGGTCTTGTTGTCGTTTGTCCCACTAAAGCCTGTAGTAAGAGTTTGGGGAGAAAACAGCGGAACATCCCATCCACTAGCCTGAAGTTTTATATCGAACTGTTTCGCATGTCTGGGAAAAACGAAGTGATTAAGATAATAATCAATAACATTCATATCGAACCGTAAATGCCGCCATATTTCTTGGAGTTGAATTTCATCGTCGACGTTTATGCTGCTCCATTCACGTAATGAATCCGGCAGTGTCATTGAGCCTTCTGTCCATTTATCGTAACCGCTAGATGGATCATCGGATTTCAAGACATGAGACAAGCTCTGCCGGAGGTCTTCCAGTTGCAATCCACCGAAGTAGAAGGATAAGCAGGTGAATAATATGGCAACATCAGGATGTCCCCATTCGGCCTGATCAGATGGGACTCCTTTGGCATGATAGGGTACCGCAATAGGATCTCTGGTGGGATGGAGCCCGTATTGTACGTTGTATCGCTTTTTCAACGTCAAAATAAGTATTCTATGAACAAAGAGACCTCGCAACAGGTAGAGAGTCTGCTTAGCACTTCCATGGTGGCCAAAGATTTTGTTTATTCTGGTCCTGGTCGTGCAATGAATTTTGGGCTCTGATATGAACCTCTTGATAGCCACCCGATCGGCGTGCGTACGATCTCCCATAGGTAGTCCTGGAATGTGACCACGCAGAACATCGTCGACTAAGCGTGCAATCAATGAATTTTCAGCATCTTGTCGAAGAAAAAATACGAAAGGTAGACCCCCTTGCGGTCTCTTGAAAACTTCAAGACTTCTGGGAAACGCTTTCTGTAGATTCCAAAGGTGGTGAGAAACAAGCCTCAGCACTGCCTCTGATGTTTCCCATCGATGTGGATGGCCATCAACATTTGCCTGAGTTCCAGATGGATAAATGAGTTGTGTGCGAGCGCTTAGAGTAACATCGCTTTCATCCAAAACATCACGACAAGCCTTCCTCAGCAAGTCTTGGATTTTGATCATTAGCTCTGCTTCAGCATGTCGACCATCTGAAAGTCGTTGCAAGCCACTGAGCATGAAAGACAGAATATGTTCCGGCAAAGAAATCATAATTCCAGACGTGGTCATTGTTTCCCTATGAACTCTGGCATATGTCTTGATCGTGGTCTCATCTGTATGTGTTTTTCGAGAAAAAGGAACGTGTCGCACTTGGCGATCCAGGAGTCCACCCAAACGCGACTGCATGATTTGTGCAGTCTGTAAAAGCAAAGCCTTTGGGACAATGACTCTGGCCAGTCTTTTTGTATCAGCTAACTCTGCGACAACCATGGGCATGACACAAGAAGTTTTGCCTTGGCCCATATTCATTTGAAGCACTGAATTCATTCCTGATGATGGTTGCATTATGGCAAGGGCCACGTCCACTTGATCTTTGCGAATCATAATATTTGATTCGAGTTCAAGAAGTAACCACAACTGATGGTCGTATGGGTCCCAGTTCTCATGGCCAGTGTTGAGCATTTCCTGGAAGATGCGGTGTGTATCCCGTCTCAAGATTGCATCCTCTAATCTCAGAAGACGCTGAAGCCATGTAATTGACGTTCCATACTCCACAATGGCCTTTTTCATTTCCAACCCGTATTTAATTTCCGGTGTTGACGCGAGGCTTTTCAATATTGTAACGGGGGTTATGCAAGGCCATATGTCTCCTTTTAGCAACCATTTTGATCGATAGTCATCCCGAAGAGAGTAAACTACAGCCATGAGTCGCAATCGAATAAAATCACACAAATCAACAATGAGAAAATAGACACTTTTGGCTGGTGGGATTGCGGAGAGCTGTACTATGTCACCTGCACAAAGATCAGGCTTTTCGCTTAAAGCGTCCACGCTCCTCATCAAGTCCTCGGCGTAGCTTTTCTCAACTGTGGATGCTGATGTAGCCAGATCTCGAACGATTTCTTTTAGTTCGGCCAACTCTGGAACCTTGGTAGCATCCTCTGTTGGTTCAATGGTGCGGGAAAACATGGCACCTTGACCTCTATCCTTGGGTACAGGATAAGTGGCATCCTTGGATAGTAGATCATACAAGGTTGGAATCTCCTGACCACGTGTTCGGGTGAGATAAACCTCGCTTGTGGACTCAAAAATAGGAGTAGTAATGGGATCGTGGTCCAAATTCTCGCGTAGAATTTTATGCACTCGTTCGATGTACTGACACAGTTGGAAATTCTGATATAATCGCAACCATTCCGGCTTTAGGATTTCCAAGGCTTTGGGGACGTCAACAGCCGAACTCACTTGATCGTTGTCGAAAAGAGGTTCCTGGGACGGCCACTGTTCAATTAAAGACTTTGCCATATCCATACAATCAGAATCGACTTTTTTATAGTACTTTTCCTCAGCTTCTTCCAGCCTGCGTCGGACCTTGCGATTAAGCGCTCCTCCTAAAAAGCTGCGTTCATCTTCCGGATAGGCACTGCAGGTTGGTTTGATCAGTTGCTTCAAATAGTCAACGGTTGGAATTTCATTTGTGTGAAAGTGAGAATATGAAGGCCAGGGCGGAGGTTCCAATTGCTTCAACGCTCCTATCGTAGCGAATCCAATCAATGCTCGAACAATAGCCATATCAACATCTGCCTTGAAGGACATGGCAGCAAAAAGAAACATCAGTTTATAAGAATCTTTTTGGTTACTCTTCTGGCAAAGATTTGTCAGTGCTCCAAACTCCATAGACAAATCTACATTCAGCGAATCATTGACAAGAACTTTGTTGAAAGACCGGTCAAACCCTCCTATGGTTGGCCACTGGCAGAAAGAAGAATTCAAATCAACAGGAAGAGAAACCTTCGGGGACCAGTGTCGGAGTAAAGTTGTTGATACATAAACGTTAGAATGGGCTTTGTTGAAAACACGATTATCGCGACCAGCGTAAACAAGATCCTTGGGTGCATCACCGGCAACTTCAACGTCTGCAGAACGCTCATAGAGGCCACGCCGCCAGATGCTTCGATTTCGAAGATGCGTCTCTTTCCCATCATATTCAAGAATGCTATTACTGATCTCAAATTGAATAGCATTGTCTTTTTCGGGGCGAAATATGGCGAGAGTATTTGACTTTTCAAAAAGACTCCGGACTAGACATATGTACTCATCATTCTGCGAGACAGTGTTAAGATTTTGGTCCCATTCGACAGTTTGCATCTGGCGAATCCCTTCGTAAAAGGCTCGCTTAGGTGATAGTTTGGAAATCGAAACCAGACATTGCGAAGGTCCTGGTGTAATAGGTATCCATGGCTGACATATCCCAGACTTCAAGAACTGTATTGCTTCCTCGGATCCGGTACGCCCTGTTAGACGATCAGGAAGAATGTAAGACGTGTATGCATGAAGCTGGGCTTTAAGGTAAAGCAATCTTGGCTCTGGTGGGCAATCTAGCCGACCCAAAATCTCGTTGATTACAAATCTTCCATAGTCACCTTGACTTCTCACAGTAACCATGACATTGGGTCCTGATAACTGATACGAAATATCTCCGAAAGGAACAATAATGCTTCTTTTCTTCCTATTTTGGAAATCTCGTAGGACAATTTTGCTCTGCAATCCGTACCAAGTTCCTGCATCTTGATTCGGGTCGATTTCTGATCGCAATTGTCTGCACTGAAGTCGCCCATCCTTGTTGACAAAAAACGATAGCTCTAAGCGTCGTAGTTCAACATTGATACCCATTTTTGATTGGTAAATAGTTAATCTGTCTCGAGGTTCGAAATCTTTGAAAATCCTCGCAATATGATGAAATACTGGGCTGCGAGGGTCCACCAGTGAATGTGTGCCCAGTTTTCGTTTGGCGCTGCGGTCTCGAACATTTACTGTCCAGTTTGCAAACTTTGATTGCCAGATATTAGGCATCCGTCTGATTTCCATAACGCCAGTTCTAAGATTCAACCAATGCACGCAGTCTTTCCACAGTTCCATGGGTAGGTCAAGCTCAGACGAATTTGCATAGACGGAGGTAGGGATGAGCTCCAACAAATCACCTTTATAAACGGCCTGCACAATTATCTCATTGTTTCGAAATCCGATGTGTATACGGTGCCCTTTGACGAAAAATGGAATCATGTAGGTCATGCCAGGAAGCCCGGAAGGTATTACTACGATTGGCTGCTTTCCAAAGAGCGTTTCAAGAATGACGGCAGATCTATGCTGGGAGGGTAGTTTTCCCACCGGCAATCCATCGATGAGAAGATGTCCTTGAAGCAAGTGATACTGGACCACTTGCTGATAAGACTGTGAAGAAGTACGGAACATCGATTCGAACCACCACTCGTTTATGTTGGCTGTTTTTGATTCCATCTGAAATCCCATCTCGCTACCATCTCCTTGGGGCCATGTAGAGTTTATTGCCAGGCTCAAAGCTTCTGGGGAAGCTTTGAAGGATTTTTTGAGGCAGCTGCGCATGCTGTAAGTCATCTTGATATCGCTGATTAGGCTATTCTTCAGCGGGGTGGACAAGTTTTGCAGGTTTCCAACCATGTTGTCCTGCAATGCGATCGAGGACTCGGCAAAACATGACAAGAGGGAAGACTCGAGAACTTCATCGTCAAAAAACAAGAAAGTTCTTTTGCAAATTAACGCTACTATGAATGCGTAACGAGAAGCTGCAAAGGATGCCACGGATGTAGTCGCCTTGATTGATTCGACGCGTAACTTCCGCATCCAACTCAAAGTAATCTGACGAACAGTGTCGAGAAGGGACAATGCAGTGGCATGCAGACTTTCGGGTCCAATAGCATAGAGACGAAGGATCAAAGTTAGAAGCATCGACATAGAATTGGTTTCACGCCAATTTCCAGCTATGTTGTCAAGACGCTTTGTAATTTGTTGAATAAGTGTGTGACAAAAGGATTTGTCACGGAACACGTTATGAATCTCTCGAAGTGGATCAATGCTGTGAGCGGGCCCTGCCTGGACAGCCAGGTATGACACCAGCAAAGCCGTTGCCTCGGTGCTGAAATTCAAGTTAGAAGCTCCGAGCTCAACTAATATTGATGGCCAACGACACAAATGTCCAGAGAAAAGAGTCTGATAAGCAGTGAATTCATGGACGCTTAGCCCAGAAGGACATTGACCTTGGTTTGCCACGACCTCGTATGAAGTCGGACCGGTAGTTGTGGCAGAATCGTAGAGAGAGGATTGAAGCTCGGCAAAAGGTGACACAATTGGAATAATTATCAGGCAATGATGTGCAAATGACGGGCGGTTCCTGGGTTTCCCTGTCCAAGAACCGGTTCGTGTATCATAGTATTTGAATTTGAGCCCATTAGGTAAAAAAATACTGTCATTGTCGGCTGGCATTCTGACACCTCTGTAGTGTGTTGCGGTGAAAGGTTTGGTAACAGAAGCAAGTATAACCCCCGGTTCTCCTTGGAATCTTGGATTGGCAAAGACGGCTAGAGGATTGTAGTCAGACAAAAGCTGATGGGGTGCTACCTCCTTTTTACAATCCGGATATCCCAGTTCATAGATGATTCTCCATGTCACGTTTCGATATGCACGTACTTCTACAGGACATAGGAGTTCGGAAATCACAGTTCTTGTATGGGATTCTTGTTCCGGAAGTGGGTGCTCGTAAATCTGGATCTGAATTCGGCGAGCACAGCGCTGGAGATAGCACTTGGTACATTTTTTCATATCATGTATCATTCCCCTGGTCTCTTCGTCGAAAGTGTAGATGCACGTGGCTCTGGCTATTTGTTTCTCAATCTCATCAAACTTTTTAGAGAGATGTTCCCACTCTTTCACCTTGGCAAGACGCGCGGCTTCCGCTGAATTTTCTATGGCCGAGCGGACTTCAAACGTATCAAACGCTACGTCCGATTCACTATAGTATTTTTCGGCAAAAGAACCCTTGCAAGGGTCTTCAAAGATAGTACGTTTATTGGAAGCACTTTGGCGTTGGCACAAATGTTTTTGTATCCCGTGCAAGTGCACCATGGCAGTGTAACGCAACACTTGAAGGCAATCGAGAGCCTCTGGAGGGATGCCAGGACTGTAATTTCGTAAAAGAGGAAAAAAATTTGTGGCACTGTAATCCAGAAGTGTCCACAATCTCATCACGGTGAGAATCATGACACTTTTCTGTTCTGGGTTATTGTTGTACGCATCCCCCACGGCATCCAGATACTCGTTTATCTTTTTTTCTAGGCGATTGCAGCACTTTTTGGGGTCTTCGCTCTCGACACCTGCAGAGTAGAGCTTTTGTGCTTCATTTTCGAGTGTAGATAATCTGTTGTATATTTCTGAGAAGCGATGAAACTGTGCTATCGCGCCCTCTTTCGCGAATATTTCTGACAGCATATCGAACCGCGGACGGTGGCGATCAACATTTGCTGCCTTATTGGACGACGATAAGATTTTATCCAGGTACTCCCCGCTATTTCGGAGTGACAATGTCAAATCTTGAGCGCTAGCATCGCGTGGAAGAGTTGGAATTCGTGGGGTCATTCTTTTCTGAAAGCTCTCCCAAATTTGCTCAATTTTCTCCGATGCCAATGTCAATCTTTTGTCGAACAGAGATTCCAGAACGGTGAACATGGTCGTAGTGGTGGTTTGAAGCTCAGGGGAACCTCTGTTGCTGTCAACTTGGAGTTTGGTGAGACGGCGTGCCAGCTTGGCTTGTAAAAGTTTTAAAAGCTCTGGATCTATAAAGTCGACCGCGTCTTCGATGACTTGGCTCAACATGACACAGATAAGAAACTTGTAGCAGGCTCGACCTATTTCTGGTCCGTACTGTGCATAGAGATGCTTCTGCACTGCAACTCTTAGCAGGAGCCAGTATGGACTTCGCCTCCATGGAAATTCGGCTCCACTCCGCCAGTCGACCTCATCTCTCACGCGCTTTCGAAGTAGAGTTGGAGAGTAGGAACGGCCATTTGCTTCAACCAGAGTCATAAGCATGTCTGTGATTAGAGCGGGGCGTACAGTGTCTCGAGTTTCAACAGTTTCTGAACCGGCCTTTTGTGCGCGTGCTGAGAAGTTTTTGATGGACTCGACACTGGCCTGCTGCAGAAAAAAGGCAAGTGAGTTCTGAAACACTTCGTTCTGGAACTCAGAGTATGGCAATGCAACGGCTGAGCCTGGGAAGTCCCAGATGAGAGCATTAGGAGTTGTCAATGTGGCTTCAGCAGTAGATGATAGCTCAAACGACTCAAAAACGACGAAATCTTCGGAATCAATATTTCTATTGGAAATGTTAGAAACTTTCTCCTAGAAATAAGGGGCCAAGTTGCATACTCTCCGCGAATAAGAAGGCCAGCATTCTGCTCCGTGACTTGGAGAATTAACAGGGTTTTCTTTTCAAGACGAGAGAATTCTGTCAACAGAGTTGAATTGTCCAACTTGCCCCCATCGTTCAATCTTCGGCATGTTTGGATACTGCTGCAGAGCGTGTCCCATCGTTGACTACTCTCGTCACGCGTGTGTTCTCGCAAGACACGGCTGGCATCACGCAGACGTCTAGCCAGGCCATCTTCAATAAAATGAAGGGATTCTTCGCGGCAGCCAGGCAACCTGGGTGGCAGGACAAGGTGGTTGATGATAGACCTTAGACCCTGACTTCCAAGTGTCGACGAGCGGTCCATTGTATCTCGTCGTGTAGGTGAAAGATTGAAGTGAGAGACTAGGGTGAGAGGTTGAGGTGAGTGGTTGATGTCTGATGTTTGGAAGAAGTCAGAGTCTGTTTACCTGCGCGAGAGACGTGGCAATGGCGGGGCACCAGTCGACAAGGCTGGTATCTGTATTACTGTGGAGTGACGGTATCGCAACAGCCTTGGTGCTAGTAAATGCTGCAGCATGGACGTACCAAAACTGGTAATTACCAGGAGAGGTTTCAATACGGAACTGTATAGTCATGTCGACTACTTATCTATAAGGAGTTGGTGAAGACTTGTAACAGTCTATGATAAGATACTTCAAATATCGGTTTTGTATTTATAATATGTCATTTCGATATCAAAATAGATCCGTATCTAATAGATAGAGGCCATGTTCAATTTTTTTATCGCCTTTGATATTTATAAATGTCAACTACATATGCATTTCTCCCAATATTACATCGGTTGCATTGCAGTCGTGCCCTAAATATGGAATTGACTTTGCCAAGGTGAAATTTGGGAACGGAACATTGGATGCGTGCAAGCGCTACTGTTAGAGCAAACTAGCCAACATCCTCTCTACCAGGGAATTGACTGTGCGGTATCCGGGGTTTACCAGCGTGGCTTTCAATCTGGGTTCATCGATACCGATGTCTGGCAGAACACTTGGTCTGGGATACTGACTCAATGTTTTTTCAGTTAGTACTGGTATAACTCGGTGACTGGATCGTATACCACACTGTGGGCAGCGTGTGGCGAAAATGTGATAAGCGGCGGTTTGTAAAAACTATCCCATTGGCAAGCTGGAAAAGGGCAACATTCCATCAAGCGATACCAAACTTGGGAGTATGCTGTAGGAGTGGTTTGAGAAAAGGGTCATGGATGTTGCGGCGATCTGACATTGAATGTTGAAATGTTTTGGCTGATACTTGTTTTGGTTCTGTGGCTGTAAACTTGAGTTCCATCTTTGAATAGCTTTTCTTTCAGTTTTATTTTTCCCACTCTTTGGATCCCTTCCATTTTTCCACCAATGAACTCTCTGGTCCACAAGTGCATTCACTCGCCAGCGATCTTGTGAGCCTTTTCTCATCTGGCAACACCTTGGCACTGCCAGTACTTTCTTCTCAATGTACTCAACAGGATCTACTGCAAAAGGAAGCCATGTATTTGCATAGACACCGTTGTCGTCCTCAATCTCAATGATGTTTATCTGTAACACTTCAGGGTTGCTGTCATCAGCTGGGACAACAAGATGGTCGAATGTGACACCGTAATAGTCAATCTCCCTAGGCAGGGGTTAATACGAAGAGAACTTCGGAACCGCTTGCGTCTATCGGTAAAGATTGACGTTGAACTTACTCCTCTGGATGCTTCTCCGGCATCCAGCCCAAGTACTCATCGCGCACGACCAAGTCACCGGGGACAGCAGAACAAACGTCCTTTCCGTATATCGTTTGGTACGCCAACCGTGCGAGCTCCGGGCCTGCTGGCTGTGGGAATTTTAGGTCTACAATAGTAAGCCGCCACATAGCATGTGGCAGAATCCATTGGATGGCGACCATGGGACCTTCAATTTGGATTCGAAGCGGTTGGTCATGCGGTGGAAGATATTACCGGTCGGCGGGAGTGTGAATGCAAGCCGGGATGTTAAGTGGCAGCGCCATTAGGGATGAAAGGATTTGACTGCCTCTATTGGGGGTAATCTTGAAGTCGCGGTAACTAAGTCCAACTGCATGCATAAAGAAGAGAAGATGCTGTATCAAGTCTGAAGATCTTTTCTTTCTTTTTTTTTTTAGAAAGAGAATTGCGGGATTTGGCATAAACAAAGGTTAGGTTGTATGGCGATTAGGCGCCGTTCCTCCAACTAGAGACTAGTTAGTCTCCACTCAGGCATATAGACTCTGATGATTGATTTGATGCTCTATGTGTGATTGCTCTGCTGCCTATCTTACCACACCCTTTCAAGGTTGGTTGGCTCTGTTGAACTACTTCACATGGGTTACCATGTACTGGCTGTTTTCAGCCGTTTCATCGCAGGCAACTCGGTTGGTTCGCATGGGCCGCTAGAAATCAACCACCTTAACTAGCGAAATAGGCCGGCGCTTAATAGTGGTGAATGGGCTGTTTTGCACCATAATTACTTTGCTTATGACCTAGGTATCAATCGGCAAGTGAAACATCCCAAATGTCACAATTCCCTATCCCTATCTTTAGAAATCGTCCAGCGACCTTGAGTGGCCTCTATTTTCAGAATCCATGCAGTTTATGTGTTGCAAACAAAGACATTTGCGACGTTTAGGATCATGAGATTGTAAATGCGTCACCAATAGTGCTTTTAAAATGCTAATTTTCAAGACCTGATTTATATGTACTCACATACTATATGCAATACCACTACCAGCGTTGTCTGAATACTGAGAAATATAGACTCTATAAACCAAGCTTTTGTCAATGCGTTGATTTGCTGATTTATGCATTCCGGAAGGAGGCTTGCCACGCGACATTATTATCTCTCGCTGCAGGATAAAACTACCAGCCCCGCATCCGGCCACATCAAGTCATGCCGCATTCTTTCTCTTATTCTTTCCTTTTCGCTCTTACTATCTAGCTGAGACAATTAATCGAGTAAAATTCATTGACAAGAAGATGCTCAGAAAACTAGATTGATTAGTAACATACCACCTTTAAGACCCGTGATTTCCCTTCAATGGTCACTTCAAAAACAGCAGAAGAATTCGATTCTCTGAGAAGCCGGGTGAAAGTAATATCAGCAATTGTCAGTCCCATGGTACCAGCTAACTAAGAGGTACTGCAATGCTCTAGGTGAGATAGTGCTACCAGTGGAATTTTTTTTTTTTAATAATTTATATATAAAAAAAAAAAAATAATTGAATAATAATATTTTAACATTTTCTAACAAAACTATATAAAAGAATTTACTCGGAGTACCGGTGATATATAGGGTGCCAACATTTTTTGCACCCGCTTATTACCACCAGCCCAATCAATTTTCTCTAGCTTCCCCAGCCCCGCCAACATGTTTTAGGCGCTGACGTCACCTTCCTGTGATCTTCGAATGCATCACAGCTCTCTTGTTCTTTTCTTCTCACTTGTTCCATCTAGCTGAGACAATCCATCGAGAGCAAGCTATTGATCTTTGCTCTCAGCACTTCATACATCAAAGCATATTCTGAATATCCTGCATCTCATCAGCCGCAATAGGAAATACGAAATGAAGATCCTTACGAAAGAGGAGCAAGATGCGCACTACCGGTAACACCATCAATCCATCATCATAAACCCGAGAAGCATTTACTAACCATCCTACAGACAAGTCGTCCAAGGCGGCGCACTGGGCGCGTTTCTAGGTTTCGCCGGCGGTCTTGCCGGGGTCCTGGCTGCATCACGCCGTTTCCACACTGTTCGCAGCCTGACACTGCCCATGAAGGCATTCCTCGTCACATCGTCGAGCACATTTGTCGGTATCATTGCCACCGACCATTCATCACGCGCCTTCGAGGCCGCACGCAACCAGAACATGCAGTATCTCGAGCAGCGCGAAGCCCAGCTACACAAGGACGAGTCCGCGGGTATGACGACCAAAGACCGGCTTTTTGAGTTTCTGCACAAAGAGAAATACAAAATCATTGGCGGGACGTGGATAGCGAGTATTGTCGGGTCGTTTGTCATGGTGGGCCGGAACCCGTATCTGACAGGACAGCAGAAGCTGGTGCAGGCGCGTGTGTATGCGCAGGGACTAACGGTGGCGCTGATGTGTGCGACGGCAGCGTTTGAGATTCATGGGCAGAGGCAGGGGCGAGGAATTTTGGATGCGACGAAGAAGCAGCATGTTGAGAGATACGAGGGCGAAGATTTGTGGATGGATATGGTCAGTGCCGAGGAAGACAAGATGAAGAAGAAGCACCAGGACCTGTACAGGCACAAGGAAGCGAAATCAGAGAAGGATGACGAGGATAGCAAGGAAAAATAACTACATAGCTTTTTTAATAATACAGCTCATATGTTGTGATACCAACATTAAAGGTTAGCCCCGCTTCTATTTTTGGCGGCGTCGTTCTTGGTGGGTCAGCCCCAGCTTACTTGAACTTTGACAACACGCCTGCCTACACTTTGCTCCTCTGTCTAGTGTCACCTAGTTCTGTCTTGAAATTACATAAAACCAGATATACATGTCTGAGGAAGCCTCGGAAAGAACTCCTCTGCTCGCAGAGCCTGCCACTGTCGCAGACCCCCCAGTTCAAGCTGAAACATCAGGGGAAACCGACAACAACAACAGCGCATCGCCAGACCATCATTATGCGCGTTTTCGCCGGCCATTTGTCATCTTAACATCATTTTACGCGTTCCTCTCCGTGCTCGCGTTTGTGACAAGTGCTGCGACCGGACTTGTACTCACGGAGCTTCTCCCTCCAGGCTATTACTTGAACTGGGGCACGACTGACCTGAATTCAACCATGGTCGTAACAGTAAGACCAAGCCTTTACTATTTGAAATAGTTTATCGTATCTCTTCTAATAACAAAAAAAAAAAAAAAAAAACCAGACTGCGTTCGCTGCCTTAATTAGCATTGTCAATCTAATTCGTCTGCACAATGACAATCGCCCGACTCAGCTGCTGTTCAATTTTCTTTGCGAGCTTATTTTCATGGCTTACCTGTTTGCCTTCTCCGTGGAGATTCTTGCGTACGCCGTTAGCTCAGAGTTTCCCTGTCATAAAAGGAGGGGTAGGGACGATGGTGATGAGGCCTCGTGTCTGCCCATTGCGATAGTTGTGCGGACTCTGTTGATTATTTCGTCTGGGAGTGAATTGGTTCTTGGGTGAGTTTCCCTCCTTGCTCTTACTGTGATGGTGATTCGCGATATTGAAAATCGAACATTGCTGAGACTTGATATCCCACAGCTTTGTCATATTGGCACTCTTTTTGATGCGCTGTGTGCTCGTGCACAGGTTGAGACCCTGGAATGCTATCCAGAGGAGCAATGGCCGGTGGACTGTGCCTACAGGGGTGCTTACATTCGAATTTTCGATCAAGTTTCTCCGGCAGGAGGAGCGCATTGAGACAGATCGCAGCGAAGAAAGAGTTTAAAACGGTATTGATACAAATTTGAATACATACTACTCGGCTATAATAAATACAGTCTCACTCGCAGACACGAATCAAATATTTCCACCCATCAAAAGATATCCAACTAGGGGCTTGAAGTCCTTGAACGGTAATGCTCAACAATCGCTTCCGGTTCGTTTAGAGTCAGCTCGATTACTGACAAGAATTGAACAAATTCGATAAAATCGCCTGGGTCTTCAGTTGCCCATATGGACTTTGCTGACTCCAGTCTTATCTTCTTTCTGATCCTTTTCCGCAGCAGCTCTTTGCGCTCAAACGCGCCCTTTGGAGGGAGGTATGCCCGCCATTTTCCACGTACTGAGCAAAGTCCAGATCGACGGTCAGCTTCAATGTTCTTGGTTTAGATGGTTAATTTCTGGTGAAATTTGTTGGTGTTTCAAGGAACCACACGGTCACAGCGGCGCTTGATCGACCTTCTCCATTTTGTAAAAACTCCATAGAACAAAATGGCAAAAACTGTCCCTAGTGAGGATCGAACTCACGACTTCCAGATGTCGCAGATGTTATCCAACTGTTCATATTCCATGATATGAGACTGGCGCCTGTGGTCTATTAGTATAAAGGCAGCCGAGACTACTATGGCAGATGAGACTTACTCTAACCAACTGAGCCATAGAGACTTGGGTTGCGTTCGGACGAAAAATCGGTCTAGATCATAAATCCCTTATCTATATGGCTTCATATAATTGGTATTACTTTTAAAAATTTTTAAATCAATGATTATTAACACGTGGTATAAAGTGATTACGTTGTGAGAACCGCTGTACCCTGCAGACCATGAGGTTCACTGCGGCTGCCTGAGGCCACACCCGCTCCCACCTGCGAATGTGATCTGTCCACACCAGGGAACAGGGCAGAAACCCTAGATGGAACTAGGAGAGGTTTTATCTTCGCACGGAGGAGGCAGAGCCTTCTGGGAGCTCAGCGGCCAGTCATAGCCACCCATATCTATACCACAGAATTCCATTTGCCCGCCTCCTAAACACCTTCCTCACATACGTACAGAGAGTAATTACTCCGTACTCGCCGGGGTCGACGAATTACGCGATCGAGTTTAGCGTGCCGGTTCGGGTCTAGTGCCGCGGCCGCCGCGGCCGTGTCGATAGCCACGACTTCATGCTGCTCTATCTATAAAATCGTGGCCTCCCCCCCTCGACGTGTCCAGCAGTGTTCCGCCCGCAGAATGAGAGAAAAAAAATTTTCATCTCGCACCGGGAGGCCACGTCAGCTGCTGCGCCCCCTTCCTGCGCCCCCTTTTTGGTGCTAAATCGGCCCATTTTTGAGGTCGTGTGGTCGCGTTATCCCTTGGTCGAGTCGTCCGTCCACGCCATTCGCGTAGCCAAGTCGATCGATGATTTCATCTCTCCGTCGTGGGGCCGCGGCCCTGGTGTAGGAACTGCTTTGGGCGTTCGTCGTGATGCAACAACTCCCGTTGGGTGGCATGGCATGCGGATCGGCTGAAAGGAGCCGACCAAGGCGACGCATCGTGCGGGCTTGCTGTGATCTCGGGCGTGGAGCGGGGGCTTCAAATATGAAATATGCCTTGAGGGTGGAAAGCTCCGGTTAGTGATGTTCGCATCACGCCGCTGGACTGCCTCGGTCGCTGTCGTATCAGCCAGTGATTGTTATATCCGCGGGAGTCCACGAGACTAAAACGGTAACGTTGCTTCCTTCTGGAAAGATTGCAAGAGCTTCCGGCCGCATTGTCGATGATCCAGGATGGCGTCGTAGCTCCGAAGAGTGGACGGACAGGCGATCTCGTGAAACCGGGTGCTACGACTACCCTCAACATACAGTGATGTGTCGAACCGCATCCCGGACATTCGCGTCACCTCAACTCCTAATCACGAAGAGTGCATCACGAGATACGCCTCTAGCGTACGACATCGTTGTCTTCATGATCGATTGGCGGAGCGAGTACGTTGGGCGGATGAGAAGACACTCTACTCCTGCAGCAACGGCGTCATGCGGACCGGAGAGGGAAGAAAGTGTTTCATTTGCTCTCTTTGACTGCGGAACAGCTGGCGAGCAGTTCTCAATCAGCTCACGGGGAGCGGCGCAATCGTCCAGGAATAGCAACATCGTTTTGTGGGATGGCCATTGGATCAGTTTGGTGGGCAGACTGATCATTGATGCGGCATTGTTCTCCTCTGCGTATCGAACATCAGGACGATTGGCATACAGGCCTCGTTCTGAGAATGGAGTCCTGCGGAGCTTTACCACCTGAGGTTAAGACTTGGCGGCGTGATCAGTTCGACAAAAGGTATAAAGCCATGTATCTCGCTCGCATTCTGGATCCAAGGAAAAGGCAATCAAGAATCAACCGAAAGCTCAATTTCCCTATACTATCTTACCAGTCCTTGTCTTCCCATCTTGTCTGCTCCCTTCGGACAATATGAGTTCTGCGGACGAATCCCGTGACACTTTTGGTAATAGGCCCTTGGTAAACATTTTTGATTCCGCTAACTTGCGAATGGCCTGAAGGGGTCGAATGCGACTCCATTGTTTCCCCTGGGTTAGACACGCAGGCCAACCCCATAGACGATTTGGCTTCCTTAGGTTCCGCTTCCGATCCCAGCAATGTCGATACAGGCCAGCTTGGTTCCCCTGCGGACACAGAGCCTATGACTTCACAGGACTTTTGGGCGACTGTGAACGGTCAACGCTCCACCATCCCAGCAGACGAGGGTGACGCTATCGATTCGCCCTCTGCCCGTTCGCCAAGGACATCTCCAGTCTACAATGATGAGTCAGATAGTCCCCAATCCTTTGGGCAATCGTCCGCGAGCCATGTTCCCTTGGATAGCAAAGTCTCAAAAATGGACAAGAGTAATTACAGTGCAATACAGAGATTCTCATGCGGGAGGTCTGCTCCCCCCGTGCTACAGAAATTCTCTGGTCTTGGGGCTGCAAGGCAGAAGAATGATACAATTGCCCAAGACAGCCAGCAAAGCATACGAGAGGGCGGTGTTCCCCAGGCCAAAGAAACAACAGACGACGCTGACAACTCCGTCCGAAAGGGCCTGTCCGGTTACCTGGGTGGTGGTGCAGGATCATCGAAGCGCAAGTTATCACGCGAGGTATCACGCGAGGAGAGCGTCACTCCCAAGTACAGACGATCGGAGCGACTGGCCAACATTTCAAGATTCAGAAGAATCGATTAACAGTTAGCAAAGTGCTGGGTTGCTTGTATCAGCAGAAAGGGTCTCATTCCGCTGTACCATTTGTGCCATATTACTAGGCGAGGAATTTGTACATCTCTCAATTAGAACTGTGGTCAAGTCACAGAAACTTCTTAGATGATATTACTATCTAGTCGACTACACTGATAATATAACGATTATCACGTAACTCAGGCTCGTAGAGTGGTATTTATCAAAATGATAGGGAGCTTGCTGCACCGCCGTTCTCAACTGGATCGGGGGGGGGGGGAGGTCCGATAACGCTAGGAAACAGGGCTGGTTTATACGCGGCTTCATCGAAGGGGTTGAAAGGGGTTTCGATACTGGACTGGTTGATACGCGGCTCCGAAGGCAAGGGTGACAGGGCTTCGAAATTGGACTGGTTGAGACGAGGCCTCTGGCTGGACTGGTTGAGACGCGGCTCCGAAGGGGTTGAAAGAGCTTCGATACTGGACTGGTTGAGACGCGGCTCCGAAGGGGTTGAAAGAGCTTCGATACTGGACTGGTTGAGACGAGGCCTCTGGCTGGACTGGTTGAGACGCGGCTCCGAAGGGGTTGAAAGAGCTTCGATACTGGACTGGTTGAGACGCGGCTCCGAAGGGGTTGAAAGAGCTTCGATACTGGACTGGTTGAGACGAGGCCTCTGGCTGGACTGGTTGAGACGCGGCTCCGAAGGGGTTGAAAGAGCTTCGATACTGGACTGGTTGAGACGCGGCTCCGAAGGGGTTGAAAGAGCTTCGATACTGGACTGGTTGAGACGAGGCCTCTGGCTGGACTGGTTGAGACGCGGCTCCGAAGGGGTTGAAAGAGCTTCGATACTGGACTGGTTGAGACGCGGCTCCGAAGGGGTTGAAAGAGCTTCGATACTGGACTGGTTGATACGCGGCTCCGAAGGCAGGGGTGACAGGGCTTCGAAATTGGACTGGTTGAGACGAGGCCTCTGGCTGGACTGGTTGAGACGCGGCTCCGAAGGGGTTGAAAGAGCTTCGATACTGGACTGGTTGAGAAGAGTCCTCCGGCTGGACTGGTTGGTCAACCTTGGAGTGGCCAGTCCAACCTCCAGACTTGACTGGCTTGGTCTTCTTTTTGGAGTTCATAGTCCCCTTGGAATGCCTTGATGTATTTTTATCTTGCATATTAGTATTAATAATGAATGAAAGCTTTTTTTCTTTGAAAAAAGAAAAAAAAATGAGAGAAACACTACATGGGTTCGATGGTTGTTTTTATACTAAATGTGGCCATGGTATTTCTCTGCCACATTTGCGACAACATAGGAAAGCCACATTTCTGCTAAATGCTACATAGCGTTTCTCATCCAGCCATGACATAGCGGCCAAAAATCGTGGCTTGTGTTGTATTTTGAAGTTTTCCAGCCCACTTTCCCTTAGTTATGCTCCAGAAAATTGATCTCTTTATTCGAGCAATTGACTGTAATTTCCGCCCTTTGGTGTTTACGATACAGGACAAACGCTTGTATTCATTCTTTGCAATCCACAAACAGCAAACGCAACATATATTTTCTGTCTCATGTATATAACATTGAAAACTAACCATAAACTTCAACGTCGATTGTGATATATCACGACCCTTTTTATGAAAGAGGACTTGCGTATCGAACCAGGATCCGCCGACTTCTAACTAGTGCAACAGACACGCACTCTATCGCAGCAAAACTATCATCGACTTGAACACAACTGAGCGATGTTAATGTGGTATCAGAAATAATATTCTCAAAAAGCGTTTCCGGCTCTCCTTCATGGCATTGACAGATGATCACTGTGCTCAAGGAGGGAGGCAACAAAGGCTTTGCGGAAAGGGTGTTTTTGTCAACACCTAGTATTGCTAGGGCTGGGAACTCCAAAAAGGACCCAAATTTTGGTGTTTTATCGAAGCTTTGGCGCGGGTAGGAAGGCAATTCGACGTGGATCTCTTCTAGACTGTCTCTGTGTGAAAGAAGGATATTGTATATCTGTTCGGCATTGAAATGGTCTCTGTCAACTAGCCAGGAAGCCTTAGGATGTAAGTACCTGAAGCCTTTTAGACACTGGCAGCCCTGGATCAGTGTACTGATGCTGTCATTGTCCAAATAACTTCTTGTAAGGGTGATATACTGAAGACTGCGGCTGGGATGAGACGCTGCTAATTTGATTTGACGGTACCAGCAGCCGTCTATGAATAGCCGTGATAAGTTTGGGAGAGGTTTCAGAAACCCCCAAAGTTGCGTTGGATGGCGAGCATACTCCTTTGCTGAAAAATGAAAGTCCTGCAGATAAGGCAAGGATAATTTCTCTTGTTCAAGATGATCTTTTAATGTGACCAAGCAGTATTCATATTCCGGAATCCTAAGATGGCGTATATTGGGGGTCTTGGAAAGCAGCGGCAAGAGCAGCATCCGCAGTTCATTTGTCCAAGTATAGTCTTCGGCCTCTTCTATGCGGATGGATTTGACGTGAATTCCGAGAGTCGAATTCTTCATGACCGTTTCGGAGAAAGATCGAAAGTGGTCTGGCTTTGTCGATCCAGAGACACTCTTAAAGGATTTATAGAGCAACGGCATGCTAACGCTTTGAAATGTCCAGCTGACACGACAGAGGCGGGTTAGGATGGAGAGTGGAAGCCCCTCAAAAATCATCCGTAATATCTCAGTAGGTAAATCTTCGATGACAGCCATGTTTAATTGTAAAGAGGATAGGATACGGAAACGAGATTGAGAGGTTATGCTCGCTATAAAAGGGGGCAAGTAAGGCAAAACATGATGTAGCCGCTCGCAGCATCCTTACTTTCTTGGCCAAAACCAAGATATAGCCGCCGTGGCGGACAGGATGATGCCTAAATATAGGAACGTATAATCCTCGCCAAAGTGCATGTAAAATGTAATCATATTCGGTAAAACTAGACGGACAGAATAAAGGAGAAAAGACAAGATTTTCCACCTTGCAACACCATATCATGGTTGTAGAACCACATCAAGCCAACTTTTGCCCAGGGGATGTGCATGCGGCTCATCTAATTCTGAAGGAACATCTACAAAAGATGGCTCAACCGAGACGATACTAGGCTTGGGCGACCCCATCCCCTTTGCTGGCTCTTTCCGCGACTTTAGATCACACAAGCGGTCATAGATCTTTCCACTGCCGGGAAGTCGTTTCCTACGTCCGTACTTCCCATTTTTGCGCTTCCCATGCTCAGTGAAGTCAGACGGACCAAGGTTCTCGGTCATATTCACTAGCGCCTGTTCACCGTGAGCTTCAAACGTTGACTCGGGAGCATTGCTCTTACCTCCAGATTGGTGCCGGGGGGCCAATCATCGTGCGAATGATATGAATATTGTCGGCCAGTGCGCGTACATTGGATAATAAGAGCAATCTTTGCGTCAAATGCAGCAAATAACTGATGGGCCTTGCCCAGAAGAGTGTTACGCCTCTTTCGCTCTTGAGTCTGGAGCTCCTTCGTTGACTTTTCGCCCTGAGACTTGAACACTCTTCCTCGTCTTTGAGGCATGACTATTGGATATTTCAATGTGGCAGGCTAAGAAACCAGGACGATTGAATTTTTGTCGTTTCCCCAATGGAGTATTGTTGACTCTTAAATACTAGACAATATCATGGTCTTGCCGCCAACCATATAACTAACCACCAATCGGATCACTCTTGGGACTCTATTCTCCACAATTACTAGCACGGCGGTTACATCTTGATTTAATATAACTAGTGGTCTTGTACCATTCAATCATAAGGCGAGACCACTATTGAATAATGGGCGCCGCTTCTATCGGTGGAGTCGCATTAACGGTATCGGGCATCGTACGGCGGGCGCATTGACCCTCGGTTGATAGAGTGTTGTTTGAAGTCGGGGTTCTGGTATCAACTGTAAGTCAGTGAGCGATGCTCTCACCTCTCGACTTCCATCCAAGGCGGCTTTGCCACAGTTCAATAAGAATTTAGTCTGCTCTGATAGCCTGCTTCTTTAAACAGATTCCTCACCGAGGCATCAAAGTGACTTCCAGTGTGTTGCTGTATAAATATGAAAATATGGACGGGCTGACCTTTGAATTAAATACTCTTAACAAGTGCTGTTACAGGAACTACTGTAATACAATTTATTCTGCTTTTTTTTATTGTATGATTAAATAATTATATTCCAAAGGCGAGGACTATTTTTCTTAGCTCAAAACAAGTATTTCCTTAAACATAACCCACCAAGCTAAAGATTTTCCGACACCTTGCCAACCTTGACTAGAAGCCAGTTATGGTAGAATAGATAGAGACCTGACATAATGACAGTGCATGATACTGTCATGATAATACCAGCTATTTTAACAGTAGATGACACGTCGGACTTTGTTGTATAGACAGTGAGAAGCACATTTCCGAGGCCAGTGGCGGAATTGATCAAAGCAGGCCTCTAGATTGTTAGCAACGTTGTGTAGATACGTGCACTAAACTTACAAAAACAGCTTGTTGCTTATCCAGACATAATTCCTCCGCCATCGATACCATAAATACCCGTGACCAGAGACACCGACCCCAAAACAAAAAGCTGCTAGAATGAGAAAGCTCGCTCGTGTTACGGGGCGGATCGCACCATTAAGAGCGGCAGCGTAGGGCGATGTCAAATACGAGCCTGGGAACATGAAGGAAGCAGCTAGGAACAGCCATGAGAAGATACCAGCTAACAGGTTTTGACTCCAAGGTATCTGCTCTTGCTGTATCAGCATTCCCGTATAGGATATCCTGGTCCCTTCTATATAATCTCGGCTATGTTCAGTCATGTTTGAAGGATATAAATCCACCCAAATCTCATTGACATAGGGACCGGGGTATAATTATATAGTGTATAAGCTTGCCATGGATTCAAGTTGTTAATTGGAAACATAGTCCGCTAGATAAATATGGTTAGACCGGTGGCTGATCGGCATCAATTGATGTAGCGGCAACACCATGGTCTATCATTAGCCGTGATTCGCTAGCCTGCCCTAATTGATGGCGGGCGGCTACATCATGATTTTATTTTCTAGTAACCATAAAATTTCACGGCGGGGGTGTCACTTCATGGTCTGGGTGCTACAACATAAATAGGGCTCGGTACATTGGTAGTCACCCAGATCAGCAACCCTCTGATCTCATCTACAATATGGCAGCCTTGTTTTCTGAAAGCGAACTGAACCGTCTCCTCCAAAGCCTCGATGAAATACCATCGGGAATGGAACTATGTGGACTTAACGGCGACCCTACTTGGAGCACAGATGACGTTTTTGATCCCGGTTTTCCTCTCCTGGAAGACGATAGCCTACTGCATCCTGTGACGGACTTGGAGTTGACTGAGAGCGAACGTCGTGAATCTCCTCCCAATCCGGACAAATGCTCATCTGGACCACCGGAGTCTGGCGACAAGGGAAACTCTGGGAGCCAGCAATCAGTGGAAGACAATAAAGTGACCGAAATACTGCACAAGATGCTACTGGATCGGGCGTCTCAAGAGCAGTCTCGCGAGGAATTACTTGAAAAACTAGCTGAGATGTATGTAAATCCATTTCTTTAGACCATCCATTCTTATTAATCTAATTGCAGGTATATGGTGCTTAAAAAGTAAGTTCGGTGGTCTCGATACCTCGGATTTACTAATAACTTCACTTAGAGACGTCGAAAGTGGTCGTGCATATAATGCTGAATTGCAGAAGGAAGTTGCGGAGGCTTTAAGTAAACGCGATTGACTTCTCCTGTGATATTTCCTTTTTTATCTATGAACATGTGCCATATGAAGAGGAAATAGCTAGATCGAAGGATTCATAGTTTTCTAGGATTTAACTCTTTCTTCACATCGCTACATCTATTGCATTTTGTGTATTGGATGAGCTGGTCTAAATTTAGAACCCCAATGAACATGCGGCATAGCTATATGATCATGATGTAGCCGCCCGCAATAAATCTATAAGCAACCAAAATCGTGGTTCTTTACGTATAAAACACAGTTGCCACTACACATCGGTTGATGCAACACACTCGCGTGATACCAACTCGGAAATGCGGGAGGCTCACCAGCGAATTCAGGAACTAGAGGAGAGGTAATACCGCGTCAGTCATGAAAATATTCTTCCTGACATAACCGTAGTCAAGCTCTTGACCGAATATCTTTCTCAGTTAGGACCATGTCAAAGCAAGTGAATGATGCCCTTGAAAAGTTAGGAACAGGATATGTAAAGGAAACCTGAAATTCATGTGGAAAGCCAATGACTGTACTGCATTGGAAATTGCATTTATAATCCACTTAACTCACTAAATTTTCTTAGTACTGTCTTATAGTACGTGCAAGATCTCATAAATGATGCTAAAACTGAACTATCAGACATCATGTATGAAAGTATTAGACCAGGCTAAATAAGCCACATGAAAGCCGAGATCGACAATAATGGAAACAACACAAAACTCCAAAGGAACACTACATGACTGCCTCCAGAGGTAAATCCTGGAGCCGTAGAGACAGGATTAGTGGGGGATTTTACCGAACCAGTGCTCCGAGCTCGTATAGATATCACAGGTACAGACGCTGATTGAGACGGAGATGGAAAAGAAGTCACTGTTTTGGTCTCCGTAACGACGACGGTACTTGAAGCATGAGAGATGGCATTTGACAAGAATTTATCCATCAAATTCCCAGGATTGACAGCAAAAACCATGCCCGCATGGCAATGACTAACAGGACGGTTTTGTCGACAGAAAAACCACTGTGGGGCTAAAGTATTGACCGTGAACGTCAACGTTAAATCATTTTCATCGAAAGTATTGAATTGATTGAAACCGGAATCAAATTGTTCTGAAGAAACACAAGGCTTCTCTAGGCTGGACTGTGTCAAGGAATGATTGCCCGAGCGGAATTGGAAGGCAATGCGATCTCCTAGGTTGGCATTGATTCGGTTGGGGACAAACGTAAGGTCGTTATCACCGCCGACAGATATATGATGAGTAGTAGTGTCGGAGCTCTGCTGGGGAATGCTAATGGAAATGATCTCATTGAGACCACTGGCCGTTGGCGGCATCGCATCAATTTGGGCTTCGGCAAAAAGGGCCAGGCCGTGTGAAACCTGCAGCAACGGGAGTAGTACTTTTTTCCACATTTCGAATTGTTGGTTTTGAATATCTTGGTGGTTAATGAGCTGGGCAGTGGACAGCTTTTATAGACTTGCTTGCCACCATTTTTCGTTTTGTGGCATCTTGACTTTACGCATGCCATGCTTTCGAAAAACCCGAACAGGGAGTCAGTATACCGACTTTTACTGTGCCGCAAGAACCATGGCCAACCACCATCATGGGGTAGTTGACGAGACCGTGGCTCATGGAATACATAAGAATGAAACTTCGCCTCATCGAAGATGACTCTCTGTATTCTTATCAGTTGTATCTATCGTAATGAAGTGCAAACACCTCGCATGGGCAGAACTTGTCAAGGGACAAGCCGAGCCCACTGTGTCTTACGGGCAGCGGCTAGCTCACGTGACGGGAGAGCTCCCTCGCCCATCGCAGCAATTTCCGCACGTGATCTTTTTCATGGGTCGCGAGCTGAAGGACCGTGCGCTGGCCCAACTTTGCCTCGGCGCCAGCGCGCGACCTTCGAACAACCATCACTCTGTTCTGTTACGGAGCGACCAGCGTACGCAAGGTTCAACCCACCCCCGGTTGTTCGCGGACTGTGATCCAACAAATTACCATCTTCCTCCTGCGCTCAAATCCTCGCCCGCTTGCCATCCCCAGACTAGTTTCGCGGTTGACTGGCCCCCGCATGAGGCCTGTCGGGATGTGTTCTGGTCGCGACTGTTGTTCCTATTCACCGACGTCGTGTGCATCTTTGCCGACGATGTCGGTGGCTTGGATGTGGTTGAGAACTTTTTGTCAACATGGGCTCGAATCGGCTCGGCCTCAACTTTGCATCCCCAGATTCGCCCACGCGTTATGGTTATCGTGGGCGGTCGCACCACCAGTGTGACGCAGAGCGTGATAGATGAACAAGACTTCCTGTTCCACCTCATCCGACCTGACGCCCCTGCCCTGTTCGACGTGTTCGCTGATATCCAGACATACCGGATCCCCGTATCTGATACTCACTTCCGTCAGCTGGAGGAAGATATCTCAGGACAACTGCGCAACACGAAAGTCTGGCGTGAACGAAAAGGTGTGACGTTTTCTGCTACACATCTCAGCGCTCTTTTCCAACATTCGCTTCACCGCTTTAGCGGCACGGTCATGTCTTCATTCGATTTTGTGCAGAGCAGTCGCGTAGGAAACCCGTTGGATGGATCTTTTACCGCCCATCTGGCGACGTTTCTGGGGCTTGCTGCTCGGACGCGCCTTCCCTATGAAGGTATTGCTTCGTACATTGCGTCGGCAATCCTAATGGATGCATATCCCCCGGACATGCACGGTATGTCTGCACTCTCTTGGTTTATGCAGAACGCACACAGCTGACCTTTACCTAGCATTCCCCTCCGATATGGTCTTTCATTCCCTGTATCGATCTGGGTGCGATCGTGCTTTGCGACAGGTGTTTAACACGGAGGAGTTTGTGTCTTTTATGAGGAAGACGATTCAATCTGAGTTTGGGGTGTTCTTTCGGTATATGACAGAGCATAAACTTCCATCCTATCAGATACACTATGATAACGTTCGACAATATCACAAGTACTGGCCGCAATTGCAGACCAACAGCACGTGTCTCAACTGCCTGCGAAGATACCCAGAACACGTCTTTACTTGCAACCACTCCATTTGTGATACGTGTGTCGAAATTTTCGGCGAGCCGTCTGTTGAAGAAGAGAATGTGTATTTGTGCAAATGCATGCTCTGCAACGACCTAACAACGCTGTACGTCAAATTAAAGCCACGAACTGCGGCACTCCGTGTTCTCAGTATCGACGGTGGGGGTACACGATGCATCATGCCGCTCGATCATTTGCTCCTTTTACAGACAGTTCTTGGTGACAACTTGCCTCTCTGCGACATGTTCGATCTTGGTGTGGGCACGAGTGGGGGTGGGCTGATAATCATCATGCTCATTCTACTTCAGCTGCCGCCAGCGGTGTGCAAGCGGATTTTCTTAGAACTAAGCGCCAAGCTTTTCGAAGGGTCCCTTGTTACCAAACTCAAAAGGTTATGTACCACTGACAGTATATATGGGGCCAAACGGATCAAGCAGTTTCTCCAAGAATACTGCGGGACAGAACAACGCTTGTTCGGCCCCCGTTCAACATCTCGATCAGGTAGCAAGGTTGCGATAACAGCGGCATCTATAAAAGATAGCACCCCATTTATTTTTACAAACTACAACGGGACTGCCCCTCACCGAACTGATCTAGGTAGATTTTCATCAACTCACATTAATGATACCGTTCTGACATTTTCGCCCTTCAGGCTATGGTCGTCTTAGACCGGATATTAAGAACGAGCCGCGCCTTTCGTATATGTACGTACAGGAGTCCCTCACCAGAGGAAAGCCCAGCTAATAAACCAATCCAGCGCCTATGCCACTGCCGCTGCGCCCGGGTCAGTAGCCCCAAGTCCCGCCTCATACATCCACGCTAATTGGCGTACAGGCTCATTCCGCCGATAGAAATCCCTGGCGTTGGCTGTTTCCACGATGGAGGCATGAAGGGACATAACAACCCAATCATTATTGCAAAGTCCGAGGCGGATCATCTGTCCTATAACAGTAGCGGGCCAGATATTGTTCTGTCGCTGGGTACGGGCTCTTCGTCGATCAACACGCCTCTTTCGGTGTCATGGTTCCGCAATTCATGGCTCGATGGATTTCTTCCACGGCTTTATAACTCTTTCATGTCTTCTTTTGATGGGGAACACACTTGGAGGGATCTTTGGGGTGTGCTCGACCGCCAAACGCAACAGAAATATTATCGTATCAACGACCCATTCCCGGATAAACAGCCCGCTATGGATGACCCCGCGAGTATGGCAGGACTATCAAAGTGGATCCATGTCCGAGCGCGTCAGCCGCAAAGGCAAATGTTGACGAGGATGGTTACTCTATCCCTTTTGAGTTCTTCCTTCTATTTCGAGTTTCTTGAAACGCCTAAATATCACATAGGGAGATATACGTGCTCCGGTGTGATACGATGTCGTTCCCCGGCTCGTGCTGTGATTCGAAAGCTTGTCGACGTTCAACCAGGTCGACACGAATTCTTCAAAGACAACGTCAACCTCGGGCTCACTCTATCAGAAAATGACATCTGTCCGACGTGCCATCAATATTCGTTGCCGGTAGCATTCACAGTACGGGATCTTAAAGATGAATTCACGCTGTCTTTGAGATTTGCTGAAACGTCAAAAAACCTCAGTGCGTTTCCCACTACGGCGCAATCAATTTGTGACAGCCAAGGGATTGGGTTGGTTTTCGGACATCCCAACCATGGCCATGTGCGGAAGATGTTCTGCGACGTGTGTGACCCAGCTATCCGAGGACGAAAAAGGAAACGAAAGTTCGCCGATATGTAAGGATACTGTCATAAATATATTTACCATAATTGAGACTCCGCTTTACACTTTATTGATATCTTTATTCATATGTACTCCAAACATTGAATTAATATTAAATTCCCATCTAATTAATTAATGAACCGTGCGAAAAAAAAATTTTTTTTTTAAAGAATAGTAATTGTATTTGCACCCATAACCCACGAATGGTCTCTTCCAGCGCAGGATAGACTCTTGGGAAGACTCTGTAAACCCGGGTTAGTTGATGTTTAATATGGCATCAGCTAAATCTCCTTGCTTTCCTCTTTTTATTATATTTGCTTCGTAACCTGATTCGGCGGCTACACCATGCAGAGAATCATGGCGTGTACATCATGTTTCCCCCACCATCCACGAGACATTTGGATGCTGTCAGTGCCTACACCATGCTACCTAGCAGTTTTCGATTTTTAATGGGAAAGGGTTTTCATGCACAGGCTGTGTATTCCAAATCTATACATGTTTTGGTTTCAGGCCATTTCGGTTATCATACTAAACCAATCTCAGTTAATCGACAGCACGTGATCTTGCCGTCATTGCTGTGACAACGCCACCTCTCAACAGATTATCGTGTTGATACAGACTCAAACCAGAAATCCATTTTCTGTACTTTATTTTCTATGCGTCCTTTTCAAATTTCTATCACAGGATTTTAGTTTCAACTATGACTGTCGACGGCGATAAGATTTCTCTTCAGCGCGCCCCGTACGCTAATCCAATAAAATATACCTCTGCGCCCTTCGAATTTGACCCAAACTATAATATTTGCTTTCGTCATCCCGCCTATCCAGAGCCTCATGATATTTTGATAATTTTGCCTGGCCTTGACCACCCGCATGGTGGCATTCATCACCGGGTGGCTCTTGATGCATGCGCTATCCTTGCCAATAACAGATATGACGGCTGGTTTACAGAAGATAGAGAAGGAAATAAACGCGTCAATGTTCCCTTGAGCGGGATTCTCAGGAAACGAGACTATTATTTTCGAGTGTCAGGGGATTATCAAGGTCAGTATAGCCAACTTTGTTTAATACCTAGCTGAGAGATAGTTGTTAGAACTGTATCCTATCGTGCCGAGCTTCGAAGACTGGATATTTCCTCATAATAACGTCCCGTCCGCATGGGGCATCGATATTCCTCATGAACCGAATCACCCGACCCCAAGAGAGAGCACACTGATGGAAGCAATACTTTCACGGGACATCCGATGTCGTGTTACAAACCATATTGAGGGTACAGAATGTGCTCACCTTATTCCACGAACCCAAAACGCCTGGTTCCAGAGAAACTCGATGCTCAGATATGGTAAATTTACTCGACCGGGCTCCGAGCCCATAGACAATCCTCGAAATGTATTGCTTCTACGATCTGATATACATACATCGTTCGATAATAGACGATTCGCATTTGTTCCAAAGCCCAAGTTCGCCGAAAGTACCGATAATTCACAGGTAGAAAACGAGTCAAAAGCATACATTACTCATGTTTTTCGTTCCTCCAACCCTCACGAACTGATATCACTCTATCATAGTGTGAAACTGCAAGTCCTTACCGGCGTGTCCCCGGAGTATTTATTTGCCCGGTTTGCGTGGACGATTTTTCAATTTATCCCAATATTTATACAAGCCGGCGTTCATCGCCGCTTGGCTGTGTATGAGCCTACAGAGAGTTTGAGCAGCTCGGTTGCAAGTATGGAACCCTCTGTGAAAACCCTCAGTGGAGATGAGTGCCGCTCTTTACCGCTTCAAAGTAAGTTTAGGGGCACGAGCCCAAAGAAGAGGAGACCAGAGGATATCGAAACTGCAGACCCAGATTATAAAAGAGGACGGCGCAGGGTGATGGAGGGTGAGCGGATCGTGGTGGGCTCATTCGATTCGGGACTTGTGACAGATGGACCATGGTACAACAGCTCAGCGTCCGAGAGGACCGAGGATACTGACTTGTCGGACCTGGACTTGGAAGGCAAGAGCGGATTGATCTCGAATACGCCTTAGGCCCATTTCCATCTAGTGATGAGCTTTGGCAGGGATGAACAAGGCGTCCCTGAGGACATAGAATAGCAGCTTTCTTTACCGACGTCAGTTGCATTTAGGCCATCTACTTCTTAGATGCTTTTCCAGTGCTGGTGTTGTCATGTTGTCATAGCTATTCGAGACCTTTCGGGCCCTTGTCGAGTATGTTGTAGCGTGGCCTTTACGCGTTTGGTTTATCTACGCCGGATACTGATCAAAATACGGTCTCTGTCGAAATAAATATATCAACCGACCACGGAACATTGGCCGCTTAGTTCGATATATCGAATTGCGGGCGAAGGTGGCTTTATTCATAGATAAATCGCAGTCTACTTGTCCAAATAGGGTAATAAACGGAATATAGATAATCCCCAGGTCCGACATAGGCGGTGTGACTTGAGTACATAATGGCCGCTCACATCCTCGCTATCTTTTGGAACTGCCCTATTGACGCGCATATCATAATCTATGTTTGAACAGCCTCTGCCTAAGTAGGTGATCTATGTCCTCCTCGACTTTCACCTAACCTCCGGAATACAGTGCTAAGATAGGCAGTTCCCCATGAATGCAAAACATCCACTCCGTGTGCTTACCATTGTGTCAAACAAGAGTCCAGCATGGAAACAGTCACCAGAGGAGATTATACCGTTTGCCCTCCAGGTTATCGCCGAAAAGAATCTCTACGATGTAACGGAAATATCCGAATCCGACACAAAACTCTTGGCGATACAATATTACGTTGTTCGCAAGATGTTTGTATTCGATATCTCAAATAAAAGTTATGATCCCGCGAAAGGGCATTTATCAGAAGAGAATGAACTTCCTGTTGTTGTGATCCACCTAAGTGATGAAAACATCGCTTCCCAGCCTCACCCTGGAGAATGCCAAAGAATCAACGAGACTATCAGAGATCTCCATGATGCAAATGGTATTGGGTCCACCCCGCCTTTCATTGAAAATCATACTTTGGGAACTCCACCCAATTACCCGAATCCACGAAGTCTAAGGCGCAGTTAGGCGCAGTTAACCCCCACCAAGCATTGTGATGTAGCCTATCGTGGTGGAGTAGGCAAGCTGCAAGTTGCGCAGGGAGTGCTGGTGATGCTTCGAGTTGACGCAGGATCAAAAACTAAGTGGTGCGCTCCACAGTCAAGGGTCCGCACAGTGGATATTATCGCGCCGCAGTCTGCTTTAGAGCACATTTTGACATTCCAGTGGCACATCTTAAAATGGAGTTAATGCGATAGTAATTTCAACACTTTAGAGATATTTGAACTAACATTGAATTGTTGGAAATTTTAATGTTCGAGTTCAACAAGAGACAGGTAGTTGACCAAGGAGTATGTCGCTATCCAACTGGGTTTGAAAATGAAAATTGATACATAGTGGGTATATAGAGTATTTATATACATATTCGGCTTTTGCAGCCTGTAATTATTTTACACAATCGACTAAAGATTATAGGATCCTTCTCCCAGATGGCAACTCCGGCGGGGAACCCTGTCACTATCATTGTTACATTTCTACTAAACCCAAGACCACCACAGATGAAACTCTGACAGACGTGGGTCGCAAGAAACTCCAAGGCTTGATCACGTAGTGGGATATCGAGCACTCATTGCGCCCCAGCCCCACTGCTCTGATGACCGTAGCGTTCCAAGCAATGACGATTGTTCAGAGGCGTATGGGACTATGTTGATGCCTAATTGGGTGCGTAAATGTTTCCCTGTTCAGGTACGTGTGTTCTTTATGTATCTGAATTACCCTAGACAGCGAGCCTGAATTCTATAATGTTCCAGTGTAGGCAACTATATAGTAAATAGAATATAACAATCGCCTTGTTACTTCCATTGACCGTACTTGTAATCCAGAAATAACCCATAACCATGTATAACCCGCTAAAAAAGACATGGGCTTAAACAATATCTACAAATAGAAACAAGGACAAAGCAGCGACTGAAGCTACGTCTCAAGGCAAGTGTGGTGTCAGTTTGAATACGCTCTAATCGATCAATCCGTTGGCTATTCCTGGCCACAAGAGCATTTCGTCGTCCATGGCGTCTGTACGTGTATTTGTGGAGCAGTGCATAAAAGTATCCATTCGATCGCATCAGGACACTGAGGTCCTCTCCGTCAAGTTCTCCCGCTATCCGTAACGGAAGCTTCTTTGGACCCATAAACCCAGAGTTCCAAATGCACTGGAATTTTCCGAACGGTTGGATGTTCAATGCCTTCGTTTCTAATCTCAGACCAAATATCCGTTTTAAGCTCAACGCGGGACAGGCCCTCTGAAAACTCAAGAAGAAGATCTTCTAACTGCGCAGTATCCCTCCGCGAGATCGATTCGGGTTCTGGTGTATCCTCGGACTCTTCAAAGTATTCATAGGGCTGCCCATGTAAGGGGGTAACTGTCACTTTCCATCCATCTGCGATGCTCACAAAGTTGATGCAACTGTGTCTGTTGTAAAATTCGGTACGCATTGCCTCGCGCTGGATAGCGACAGGTTGATACCCCTGACATTGCCCAGAGAAAATTCCCACTAACACTCTATACTTGCACTTCTGTGGGATCACCAAAGGCTTGTCTTGGCTGAAGCCTGAATTGATTGCCGCATATGTCGCAGCTTCCTGTGGAACACCCACGAGCTTCACAAAGAAGAACGCGGTACCGTCCTCATCAACTTTATTATATTGGACGCGGCCACCAAAATCAATATGGAGGTCGGGCCATGACGTTGGTGTTTTGAAGTCGGCTTCTTGTGATGGTATTTTGAACCCCATTGTGAAGTGTTCTAGGTTGTGGTTTGATGGACGTATAACTGAATTTGAGTGGAGCGGCGTTTGTTTAGAAATAAATTCGCAGAAAAAGGGGAGAAGGTAAGCCATCGAGTAAATGTGCTCCAGTGCAGTAGATTACCGGGGACTTTCAAAGGCTTCCAGTGTCTACTGTGCGACTACAGCGCTGAATAAATACTCCGGGGAGACGCCAGTTGTTAGCCGTTTTATTCTGTTCCTAGATTATCTTATCCAATTAAAGCCCAACTGGTTATATAGAAAAGTAGCTCTACTTTTAAAATTGAACTACAGGTCAAGGTCCAGGCTATCCGGAAAAACTAGCATTCTTATTGGTCAGGATTTTGGGATATATTTTTGTCCAAATAATCACGTGAGTTATGCGGCAGATAATACCCCGCCAACCCCTCTTATTTCTTTTTTCACTAATCTATGCACAGTTTCAAAATATTACGACACCGGCCTTTCCATAAGCAATAAATATGGATGAAATTCAATGGAGGAAGATCAAAGATTTAATGGATGATAAAGACAAGGTGACCCTTGTTGGACAGAAATTTGCTTGGGGCCAACGATATGGCGGGAAAGATATGGAAAAGTTAGCCGAAGAAGCAAAACAGAATTTATCATCCAGCACAAGGACTGTGGTAAGTAAAGTTCATCATTTATTTGTGTCTTTACTGAGTATAATACTGTTAGGGATATTTGCTTCCTATGCAAGTGACAAAGAAATACACAACTGGGAAACATCCGAACGACCAAACAATTATTACCCTGGAAGAAAGCACAACTATCAAACCGAACAATGGAGAGGAATATTCAGTTGGGATAGGATCTATGGTTGAGGTGAAGGGCAACACCGAGCCACCCAAAATGTCAACTTCCGATGACAAAGGGTACATCGATATAGTATTAGTGATATGGAAATGAAGATGGGTTTAGGATGTTATGATGAGAGTATGGGGAGAGGGAAGTCCCGATTTGCATCATCCAGAATATCGTCGATTGTTTTTGTGGGTTCTCTGGACGGACAACAATTGTTATTTTGCATCCTCGGAGCATGTGTATTATTGACTTCATCTGTGGCGTTTTGTGGGAGATCACTAAGCTGCAACTGGGACTCCCATCCGTGAATCTCGAAATCATTCACCATGTCATCAACATGAATCTCAAAATCATTCACAGCCTCATCAACGTTAAGCTGCAACTGGGACTCCCATCCGTGAATCTCGAAATCATTCACCATGTCATCAACATTAAGCTGCAACTGGGACTCCCATCCATGAATCTCGAAATCATTCACCATGTCATCAACATGGATCTCAAAATCATTCACAGCCTCATCAACATTAAGCTGCAACTGGGACTCCCATCCATGAATATCAAAATCATTCAAAGTCTTGTTCATCCTTGGGCGTTTTTCTGACTGATTTTGCTCGGGATTCCTAGGGCGCTTGCCGCATCCATTCACCTGAGATTGCTGAGAAACTTCATTTTGAGTCTCCCTCTTATCAATTTCGGATCTTTGTAAGGATAAAGATGCTCCGGGAGTCTCTTCAGCAGTGGTGCAAGGAGAAGATGTGGTGGCTTCTGTTTGGTTATCATTTAAGGATCCGATGGGTTCTGGATTTAACCGTGGGTTTGTTCGCCTCCCAGAAGGCTCGGATGGGTCTTCTGGTTCGTCGTTGTTGTCGCTTAGTTCACCGGTCACCCCAGTTTCTTCGTCGTTGTCGCTTAGTTCACCAGTCACCCCAGTCTCTTCGTCGTTGTTGTCGCTTGGTTCGCTGGTCTCAGTAGTCTCTTCGTCATTGTTGTGAATTTTATCGGCTATTCGCTCAAGCATTTCAAGTATATCACCGGGTATCTTCTCTCGCCACTTGCGTTTATCTTCCATTCCCTCTTTCCTCCCCTCTTCCCTTCCCTCTTCATGGGTCTCGTCTTCGTCGTCCTTGGGCGTGATGTATTTGCACATCAGTAACATTACATTTGACCGATGTTTTATAGCTGTTTCCAGCATTCCATTCCTTCGCATACCATCGGCCAATCTTCGTGCTACAGGCTTATTTCTAGAAACCACAAATTGCACCCAGTCTGGCCGATATTTCCATATGTAGATTTTCAGAACGAGTAGTTCGTTTGTTGTAATTCGCTCCCAACTATAGTCAATTTAGTCTTTATCATTATACAGACACTGAAATAACTTACTCCCTACAAGTTTGCGGGTAATCTCCAAGGGCCTCCAAACTCCCGAGTCCAAAATCCTCGCACAGTGAAATGTATTTTTTGTGCTGTGTCAGCTTACATTTCATGCTTTTCTCCTTTATCTCAAAAATCGCTGCAAGCTCTTTATTGGATAAACATGTTGGCTTATTCTGTCTCGCTTTAACAGTCGTGGGTCTTTGGGTTTTGCCGATATTTTTAAAAATTTGTAATTCATCACATTGCAACACACGAAGCATTCGGCGACGGTAAGACAACAAAGCGTTATCAATATTAAGATTTGTCTCGGCAGCTTCTAGCTGGTGATATCGCTTTACAGGGTCTTGAGAAGCATTATTTGCAAGAACTGTTTGTGTAGATTCCCACAGAGAGTCAGAGCTATCATTCAAACAATCACAACGAAGGTTCTCAATGATGCGACGCAATCTGTTTGAATCAACAGGTACAGTCTCTGAAGCCGGTTTTGCGGGTTTCGATAAAGTATTGAGTGTTGTAGGTTTTGATAAAGTATTGAATGTTGCATTCCCGTCTTTATTTTTTTGACAAAATATTTGATATGCTTCACGGCTGATGAGCCCAGCTTCAATGAATGGCTTAGCAAAAAAATCATGGGAAGTAATAAAGGATGTAGAAAGACGGCATATAAGATTCAAGGAAAGCTTCTCAATCGTTGACTGGGGAATAGAGTCAAAAATCGCAAGTATTGCTGTTTCATCCATGTTTGCATGCCTGAAAAAAATACAAAAGTGGGAAAACGCTTACTATATGGCAGAAGTGTCTGACTAGTCAGACACTTCCGCCATCGCCCTATTCTGGGCAATCCAGCAAGGGTGTCAATGCGCAGCGCTGTGTGTCTAGTAGGAGTGCTAGTGGTATATGTTGATAGGATAGGAGCTGCTCACTGCGCTCGTTAGTGGGCGCTAACTGCATTGCAATCCAGGTAGGCCATTTGTCGCCACAGGTTGTGACTACAGCTCCCACCATAATTTTGGACATTTTGTGGGTCTTCCCGCTTCCCCGACGCGGCTTCGGCCCATAGACCAAGATACCACTAGCGTTCTGGGACAACTTTACACACAGTTAGGCTTTACGGTATATTTACAGATTTTTTTGTCCCCGCTGATCCTGCTGATGTCTTTAACTGCGTGATACCAACCTACATATGCATGCATTGTCTGAAATTTACTGTACTTGCTATTATTGTGCAGCTTTACTACGAAATCTATGCTTCGGTCGGCTGGGTCACTGGTCCGAGCACCATCATGACCAGTTTGCGTATGCAGTGAAATTCAGCCTTGCCAACTCGGTAGTTAAAAGGGTGGTCCTTGTCGACCTTTTGCATTCCATCATTCATTCACCGTTCTTCTTTGTGTCTTCCGTTGCTACACACATACGCGTTTTCTCCAGCATTCACGGCACTGAACTGTCATCCGGCTTTCTATCTTGATACTCAACCACCGAAGCTTATTTCTGTATTCCAGACATTATGGAAACAAGGACTAGATCGTCAGGGATCCCGAAAATCGACGAGGAACTTAAAGCTATCCTTCAGATGCCCAAACGGGACCTGGAAAAAACTCCCAAATGCGTCCCACTTCTAGGAAAAGACGGAAGACCACCCAAAATACACATTGTGGGTGCAGGCTCCCACGTTGGTAGTATTTTAACCGCTCTTGTTGGTGCCGGCTGTGAGGTGATTGCGCATGAAAAGAACCCCGACAAGATAGGAAAGGGGCGGCGTGGATTAATGGAGAAATATTTCGAAATTGCTCCTGCCGCGAGCCTTCGGTGGATGCCTGACTTCACACCAGACGAGCAGGCACAGATGCCACCTTTTATCTCAGCGATCGCAAATGATCCCAATTACAAGCTCCTACGGCAGAAGTCTCAATTTGCTGACGATATGCTGAATAACACTCCAAGAGGCATTGACGCAGTTGAGCAACTAAAAGCAGAGTACAACGCCCTACCCAGCTCCCAAAAAATCTCGATGAAGGAATTTACGGACATGAACGACGTTATTATTCGCATACTCAAAAATGCCGGGGTTTTGACGATTGTACTCGAGGAAGTAACCATTGAGATGGTAAACGCGTGGGTTGAAACCAACCAAGGAGTTTTTCTGGCCACCGGTACTTCGGAAGCAATGTTGGCAAATCTCGATGATCATGTTCGTGACACGGACGGATTCGTAGAAAAATTTGTCAGAGATGATAAGAAGACAGAGGCTTTGCTGAAGCGGTTCTCTGACCAGCAAAATGACCCACACAATAGAGGCGAACCATTGACCGTTGCATTTGTTGATGACGGAGTCGACGCGCTGAAAGGTGTTCAAAGCCTCCTAGAGAGCGTTTCACCGGGTCATCTCCGAATCGTATGGATTGGTCCCGAGTACAACTATGAGTCGTCGGACAGGGTAGGCAAGACTCTTGCCGAACGAAGAGCCTGTATGGACTATCAGACGATCTATGGCTTTGTGTCCAAGATGACTATTTCAGAAAACGGTGCTAAAATGTTAAGTCTGAAAGTCACAGACTACTTCCAATCATCTGTTTCTGATGTTCGGCCGGACCTTGTCGTACACTCATGTGATGAGCTTATGTCCCGGGAAGCTTGCAGCCTGAGGGACTCTATGACAAAGTTGATAACTGGAGAAACCCCCGTCAATGCTATAGTGAGATGGAGAAATATTGTTCCTGTCGATTCGCCGGAAATTGAAACCCGGATCATAGAGCCTTGGACAGTGAGCCTCGATGACGATAGCGAATTGAAGACGAAAATTCAGGATGTCATTGAAAAGTCGAAGCGTGAGTCCACCACTATACTCTTAAATGGAAATAATGCCATGTGTGACCGTGTCGTGGTGTTGGCGGCTTCTCTGGGCTACAACGGCCGCCTTCTTCATATCAAGCCAAATAAGAACCTTGGGGACCTTTACGAACTGCAAACGAAAACAACTGAACTGGAATGTCATTGGGATATCATACCTGGGATTCCTATGAATGACGGAATCCGTTATGAGAACGGGGAGTACGAACTTAAAATCCGCCGCCCCGATAAGAAATACGAACATTTGCGCAATATCAACTTCATCATCCGCTCTGAAGGAAATAGAAAAACCACTCCACTATTAGAGGGTATGAAGCAGAGGGGATATATCTCTAAAAATTGGGACCGGCACGTGGACAGTTTTTATTCAAATCATCCGACAGTGTTTGGACATTACACGGTTGTACGTGACAAGCAGGATGACTTTGATGTCGATTCGCCTAGGTTTTGTTTCACTCCGGTGTATGAAGGAAAGTCGAGAGATCCACATAGATGGGATAACTCTTTTAATTGGGCTCGTTCGTTGTCTGCTTTAAGCAAGTTATAAAATGCAGGCCATGGATTATTTTCCCTTACGAGTTAGCATGCACAGTATTATGTAGAGCGACCAGAGAAGATTTTGATATCCGCCATCCTGTTGGGGCCGTGTTGCATATACGAACGTCATTTATTGGCACAACTTATGACTACCAGCCCCAGCATTGATTCAGGTTAGGACGCCCCTTCATATTTCTTTTTTGTTGTTCGATGCCTATTGTACATGGTTTTGATCATTGTTGGTCATACTTCCCCGCCGTGCTATGTGCTTGCGTATTCGTGTAATAAAACAGGTTCATACATCAGTCGAACGGAGGTCTCCTGGGTGTGATCTCGCAAAGACCACCGTCTGCACTGCGGGTGACATCTATCAGCCACGGCTGCCGATCCTGCGGTGCCTGTGATGTGATTCCAGCTACATATGCATGCATTTGAAAATTTACTGCGTTTGCTATGGTTCGCCTCCTTTTCGACTTGGTCTGATAAAAGGGGGCCATCGCTGGTATCTATTTCTTCCATATGCCTCGCCTGATAAATGGTGCCTATTGACCTTCACATCGACCATGAACTATATTGTCGTTCTTTTCCTGTTGCCAGACCGGTTTACAACCTCTGTGTCGGCATCAGGTATGGCCGAAACAGAGGTCCTCAAAACTGCCCTTCCTCAATCACCCGGAGGCCCATTTGAAAGATACTTTGTGAGTTATTGAAAGACATGATGACCTTTACTGATCTTTTAATAGGTGGTGGAACTTGACGATTTTAAAAATGACTTCGGACCACTCCAGGATGCAGACGAGGTATGGGAATGGTGCGAAAGAGAGGTTGAGAAATTCCAGAGTGCTTGTCCTGTTGATATTCCAAGACCAGTCCCTATGGGGAGGTCTACCTTCTTGGTCACCCTTACCGAAAACGACAGGACGGAGCTCGCCAGCTTTAATCCGACACCGTTTGATCCTCGTGATGAAAACTGCCATGGATTCCAGCTTATTCCTCCACCCCCGCTATCGATGCGGAGTTTGTGGCTGACTTATTTGGCCCGAAATATTGGCGCATCTTTGTCAGTACGGGAGCCTGCCCCACGACAAAAATGGAGGCCCCATCTCTTTGATCAGCTGCTTACGGCAATGCGGGAAATTGATGGAACCCGAGTGGATGTCTTTCAGCAGCTCGAATATAGCGGACTTATGCTCAAATGGCTGGTTTCTACGAGTGCGGCATTCCATGAAATGAGCACATAGCTGAGTTGGAGCGTTCTCTTCTATCTGTCTCATGGAGTTGAAAACTTTATTGCGGGTATATTTTGTGTGGTTATCATTGTGCTTATGATTCTTTTGTCTATGTTTTTTGTGCAATAAATATTGGTAATTGATGAAGCCCTCTGCGTTTTTACTGTGACATGCGTATTCCAGCTCGGTGATGGACGGACCCGGCGTCCGACGCCACTGTGGTACATGAACCAGTCATTGGTGTTTCGTTATTTAGTGATCTTTCTCAAGGACGTATGTAGACAAATAGTTGTTTCTCTCTGAATATTCTGTATTGTATTTAGAGTAGATTTTTCTTAAATGGACAGGGTTTCCCGTAAGAACCTGCAAATAAAGAATACAATCCCGACCATCATTTTTCAAGGCCACAACTGAGGGTAACTACTCAATATGACCTTCACAACCACAATACTTAATCAAGAAATGGCGGACTCGGAACTTAAAAAACCAAATGTGTTTGGTACTCTCCATTGTCTACCGATACGTTTTCCTACGCTAACTTGAATCAGTCAGCATTTCTAATGCAAAAGAACTCACTTTGGTGAGTCGAGATGCAGGCAATGCAGGAATCAAGTTACTTAGTCTTCTTGACAAAGACGCTACTACCGGTGATGGCTATGCCGAATACCATGCCGGCGAGATGTTTCATGGCAAAGTACGACTGAAAGTGACAGTAGAAAAACAAAAATTGATTGTGGAGGGTGATTGGAAAGTTTTCCAACTGCAAAAAAATATAATTAGCAGAATTGATGGCGATTGGGACTATATCGAAGACCGTATGCGATCGTGTACATAAATTAGGAATGTTGCAGAAACCAGCCTTGCCGACCGGGCTGTTGTTTCGAGAAAGGCATCTGGTTGGCTTTCCGTCTGTAGCACGATTGACGCTACTTCCCCTTATTATTTAATCGCGACCGTTTCCACCACCGAACATCACCTCAAATCGGGAGCTTTTCTTCCTGGGCTCGTCTGTTTGATAGCAAGCATGTCTTCACACGTCTACGTGAGTGCTCAAAGCAAGACTGCTACTCCCGCTAACGATATTCAGTTTTTTAAAACCGGTGATCTGAGCGATGAAGAGTGCAAGGATGAATTAAAAGCTTTCGCGAAGGGGTGTGTACGAACGAAGGGATCCAAAGATCTTGGACATCCCTTAGGAGGGAATTACTATGCAGCCTACGTTGATGAATCGGACAAAGCCAAACTTCGAGCCCGGTACGACATGCTCATCCCGTTCGATATCGACAATGATGATATTCTTGGTTTGAATACCCTGGACTTTAGTTCGGCACCGAAATTAGTGAAGAGGATAGTCCGTTTGGAGTTGATGTTGGCTTGTTTACGTGGGTCATTGAAGTCTCCTGGATACGAGTGGCTTCAAAACCTCATTGATGTACTGGAAGAGAAGCGCAACAATTTGGTCAGGTCTTCGGATTTTCAGGAGTCATTGGCAAAGGGGCGAATTGATAAACTCCAAAAGCACATCTTCAAGCAGACTTCTTCGGCGAAGAAGGAGGGGGATGATGAAAATCATGCTAGGATGAGTTTCCTACTTGCAGTCCAACTATACGTACTCTATCATTCAATTGATGATGAAGAATTGTGGGATAGCATTCGCTGCTTTGTATTCGTTGAATTTTGCCGCTCTGTATTGGATTTTATTTCTAAATTACGATCTTCTTGATTCGCCTATTTCAATTCAAAATTTACTCAAGCCAGTGCTGACAGATAGTAAGAGACCTAAGGAACAACAGCAAGAATGTCAAGACTCTCGAGAAGATACGATAATGCTTAAACATGATCCAAGGATGTGGTATCGACAGAAAACGTTTTATCATAATAGTATCCATTACGTCCCTATTGGATGCGATTCATTCTTGGCTTATATCGATAATGAAGCTGGTTGCATTCCTAGCTATAATGGTCAACTGGACAGCTGAGCAAGTGCAGATCGTGAAGGCAGCTAACCCATCTCGTATCGATCGACTGGTCTCATGCGTTATTGAACTTTGTTACGCGTTAATAATTCTAGACCATCTGATTCAATATATAAAATAGCCACTCAGCCTTGTTCAGGATAAGAAAAAACAGCGAAGAACCAACATCACATTCAGTCACACCGCTCCTATCAGGATGTCGTTGTTTTGGAGCAGTATGCGTGCTTGGCTACTTGGTGACGACAAGGATAACCAGAGCCGACAGGACCACTCAAGCTTTCTGAATACTCTTACTGCTTGCTTTACCGGCAGATCCGAACCATCCGATTTAGACATTCGCATCTGCAATATCGACTACAAAGAAGAACACATTCGTGTTCTTCACAACGATACAGGCTATGGCGAAAATATGCAGTTGGGTCAGCTGCAAAGGATAAAGTTGGACTCGTTGAAGGACTTCTGCAAAAAAAACGAGCCGGCTACAAGCCGTTTACCCGACTATGATATTCTATTCCCTGTCAACCGTATCCCTGATACCTGGTCTGGACTATATAACTTTCACTGGTATTGGTGGACTCGCAAAAACCAGCCCGAGACTTCATCGCCCGAGCCGAGCCAGATTGATCAGCCACCGCTTGCGCAGAACCATTCCCTGAGAGACGGCGAGCCACCGATAACTACTAAACCGGTGGAAGGAGAGAGCCAGGTTCATCAGCCATCGCTTGCACCAAATCATCCACCCGGAAACTATGAGAAAACCGAACCAGGGGGGAAGAGTTCCATTGATAGTCTGTGTGCATTGTTTGTAGTCTGAAGTTAAAATATCACTTTACCTTTAACCACACTACTCTTATCACGTCTCCACTTCAAAAAAATCTGTTAGATCAGCTCGGTCAGAGCAGCTGGTCCGAGCACCTATGTGTATATGCATGAAAACTCAGCCTTGCCAGCTTGGTCATTGTTAAAAGGGTGACCCTCGCCAACTTCTGCACTCTATTATTTACTGGGTGTTCTTTTACAAATTGATCGCCTTTTATCCTTTCATACACGCCTTTGTAACACTAAAAGAATCACCCACACCAACATATTGTTTCCTGTTTTTACTTCATCGACAGCCAACTGCTTTACGTATCACACGAGACTCGGTTTTAGGTCAAGGCCATGACGCCTGTTCGCAATGTGTCATATCACACGTCCGACAATCCATACCAAAGTCAGCCACCCGAGTCACCGACCACGCCCGAGCCCAAGGTCTGCCCTTTTCTTACTACCCAAAAAATACTGTTTATATAGCGAAAATTAATCATACTCCAGTCATTTGGACTTGAGATATTGAAATCGCAGACATCCGAAGATGATAATGCTCTTCTGGTAAAACTACAAGGTGAGGACAATAGGTATTGGGATCTATACTTCGAGTATCAGGATCTATACTTCGAGTATCAGGTTCTATACTTCAAGTATCGGGATCTATACTTCGACAGCCATGCAGAAAAGAAGCCGTTCTCTTGTAGTTATTGCAAAAGAGAATATAGCCACCATTGTAGTATGAGGCTACATGAAAAGAGATGCGAAAAGAATCCACATGCACTCGTGGTAATACCTCCTCGACGGGTTCTGACCGACTATGACCGCCGTCGAATTTGCCAGTATCATGAAAAAAACAAGGGAGCTACGCAGTTTGATATTGCAGGTAGGTCATGAACCTTTGTATAGGCGCAATAATTATATTCGCTGACTGTTACTGGCATATAGAGGTCTTTGGCGTTGAGCGAAGGTAAGATAAAAGTTATCTCTTAGCTATTAATACTCTATATACTGATATGTCTTGAAGTACTATTTCTAAGATATTAAGTCAAAAGCAAAGGTACCTTAATAACGCTTCAGACCAAGAATGAGAGCTGGTTGATGTGCAGTAAATTATATCACTTGGATTGAGTTGACGATGGTATTGATGGCATTGGGCCCATGTCGTCCATATTATTACTTGTACATCTTTTTGTACCACCTTTCATATCTAGTATACTGTTATCATATTACTACTTTCCTGCCGCATTCTGCTTTAGAGCACATTTTGACATTCCAGTGGTACTGATAATCAGAATTCGCGTCGTGAATGCGGTGCGCATGCAGAGCAACAACGTTTGACTGCATCGAAACTGGCCCGTCACACGTTTCAGAATATCTCAGTTGGTAATTAGCAGCAAGGCATGTATAAAAAGACAGTGCATTCCACGGCGAAAACGTAGATATGATCTCGCGTTTCTGTTCTCTGTAACACCATTCATGATTGGGCGGTCTACTTGCCATTACATAATCAACCCCGCCCGAAACATGGAGTTTGTGCTAGAGGGGGCCGGGCAACCGGGCCAACGCGAAATGGACGAAAACGGATATGTATTATTGGCTTTGAGGGAGCCCCCCGAAAACGTCGGACAACACCGCGAAAAATTGGCAGAAGGACTCTTGAATAATATCAATCGCCATGATCCAAACCCTGAGATTAAAGCTGATGAATCGACTCGCGTGTACCGAGGATCATCTCGAAGTCACTTTTCAAAAACTGCCAATCAATTGGTTGACAGCCTGGTTAATGTGAGAATACATGCATCCAAGGCGTGGATATAGTTTGACGGCTCTAGTGTGTTTACATTCTGCAAACCTTCTGCGGTGTGTCTCAGGAGACAGGAAGAGACTCCGAAGCTGACGTAGTTGTCACCAATGACACTTACGAAACACGACCGTACCGATTAGGCCCAGTCGGATATACAAATGCTGTGACCGTCATTCTACCTCTGCTGAAGAGTCTAGGCCCTGAGAATGGATTCTTCTCCTATTGTCCCCAATCAGCTGGCTGGACCCAACAGGAGTTTGAACAACGATTGAAGTCTAAGGACATACCAATGGAAGAGATGCGGGTGCCTTTAAGCAAGGCGCTACTAGTGCCTGCGGGACTAGTCGTGCAGTTCCCTACCAAATCCAAGTGCTATTTCGTTAATAAGACATATGTGCCTGAAATTACAGATATTGATGAGGCGCAGCTGGCATTTGAAAAAGAGCATGTTGTACCTTTTATGCGCACCGACGTAAAATTTTTTTTTATTGATGATTGGAGGATTGACTGAGCGTTAATTTCATTCTGTCTCGCATCCTTATGAAATATTTCTCCTCGTCTCTTGCCACCCATGATACAAACTTAGAGATAGTTGGGTACACCCCACTAATCAATAAATGGGCCATAATGAGTAATGTGTTGTAATGCAACTTGTCTAGAATTGCAGGTTCTTCCGACAAAAGAAGACATAGGCCAGGAATAATGCATCGGAAGAAATGGAATCGGCGACCACGTTGCAGGCTGCGGTAACTCTGTTGTTCTCCCATCTGTAGGTTGTATTTTTGAAGAATTTCTTTCATGTTGCCGCCTCCGCGGCGGTCATAACGACCGTCACTATTTAACTTTTGCCAGAAAAGCAGCTGTGCTGTGTCCAGGTCTGGCTGCAACGTGTGGCACTCTGCCGCCAGACAGAGAGTGGCGAAGACATGCGGGAAACTTTTCTCCGTCGGTGCGTTTTTCCCTGGGGCGCAGAGGTAATCAACCCCCGAAATTGTGTATAGAGTATACTCCCGTCTTTTCGAGAAAAATTTGTGCGCCTCAGCTACCTTGTGACTGAGGCGCTCGAGTGTTGTGACGGCTTTCTGCCACTCCAGCGAGCCTGGAGGGGGCAAAAATTGGTCGATGATTTGCTGGAGTAAAGTAAGGGGCGCTGAACTGTCAGTCCCTGTACGTACTTGAGCTTGGTCCATGGCAGGCGATGTCGGAGTTCGAAGTCACGGTTGGCGGATTAAATAGAATAAGTGGACCCGATTCCTATCTCCCCCCACTAGATGCTGTTTGATTCATTGGTGAAGTTCACGGCGCCAACGCTAACTACGTTTGTGAGTGCTAGTAACCAACGCGCTAATATAGGACGCAAGTATCCAACCTTCTGGATCATTCACGCTGTTCTTCATTCAAGATACTCTTCCGGAAAGATAGGATGGCTTGTCCCTCAAACTCCTCTTTCGCTAGTAACTCAGCGACCGGTACGATAGAAGCCGAAGGTCAAGAATGTTGGCGACCGGATGATATCAAACGTATTTGGCAAAATGGAAAAGAAAACCCTGATTCTCTACATTTAATCGAAATATATCGCCCATTCAATGACGAATTCTTACGAGAAAATGGACCACCAGGTCTTTACGAGCTCCAGCCGAGTGTTCATCCTACGCCATTTCTCCGCATTCCCAAAGAAAATGAAGCCGATTTCCTGATTGAAAAGGTTCGGGAACTCTTTTTTGAGGTCCCATTTCGGGCTTGGTTCCAGCATACAACTCTAGAATCGACCCCTACCTCGGTCATGGACTTCAACCGTCGTTGTCTGCAGTTAACCCTGAAGCTGCGCAGGTACATTTACTTTGAGACGGAGAATGTCGAAAAGATGGCCCACAAATTCAGAAAGATTGGACAAGTTCGCAACCTTGAATACTCTCCTACGTACAGAAAGGGCTAATATCTTCCAAGAATCTAGAAGAAAGTCACCGGTTCGTGTCACGGATTATTGAACATGCATGCCGACCTGCTGTTGAGAATTATGAGATGGACTTCACGCCCATTACAACACCTCTCGAAATTGTGTGTTCAGCGATGGACACCGAAACGGTTCTACAAAACGTACACGCTCTGCACAAACTCTTTAACTGGGAACGATCATCCAGCACGACAAACATGCCCTTGTTTTCCTTATTTTCGGTGATGTGGGTGGAATTAGCCGAGCCCGTTTGAGTTGATGTCGGTGCCGGCTGCGACAAGTGACAATATGTGGTGAAGGAAAGTCACGAGCTGTTCCGTTATATTTCTTTTCTGGACACATAATATTGATGGGGGGGGGTATGGTCGTGGCTTCGATGCCTAGTTTGGATTTATATTTCTGGCCCATGTCTCCAATCTCAGTGATCGATAGTACACCAGCTCCGGATGCATTTATGGCGAGCGTAGAGCGGGTAGTTTTCTGTGCTTCCCTGTAATGGGAGAGGACTACTTATTCTGTATAGGCTGTAACAGAAAATCTTTTTATTGAGAAGAAATTTGAATTATCGTACATGCCCATTGACGACCATTTGATTCTACCAAAAACCCCTTCCAGAGTACATCTGGCTTTATCAGAGTCTAAGACATTTTTGTTTCTGCGATATTCTGCGTATCATTCGGCAAAGATGTCAACCTGGCTCGCAGACTAGCCATCTTTAGCCGTCTCTTCTAGCTTTTTTTCCAGTAAGTTCACTTTTACAGCCAACGCTGCTCTTTCCATTGCATCTATCTCCAATCGCCTGTGTAGTTCTGACCTGTACCTATAATCCCAAGTAGACATGGTTTGTTGAACGGCAGGTCCAGCACCTTTTGGACAATTAGGTACATTGTGGGCACTACAGAAATTGCAGGGCATTTTCAAGTCACACTAGAAAGAATATATGAGCATGATATGTCTAAAAGGATACTCTATCTTACCCTGAGTCCGAGTACAGAGCAGTAAAGGCATGGAATTCTGAGTTTCCTCTGCCAATCTGAAGAAGGCCATGGCACATCTCGTGATACTGAATTGACGGGCTGCGGAGGAGGGTGAACCGTGAACTGAGAGAAACCTGTGTGCTGAGGGAAACCTGCGTGCTGAGGAAAACCCGTGTGCTGAGGGAAACCCGTGTGCTGAGGGAAACCCGTGTCCTGAGGGATAACCGTGTCCTGAGGGTTAACCGTGTCCTGAGGGATAACCGTGTCCTGAGGGATAACCGTGTCCTGAGGGATAGCAATGTGCGGAGTAGAAAAAGTTGTGAACGTGGTGTTGCTAGGCGCATCTGTATTACCAGATCCTTTCTCAAAAAAGTCTTCATCCATTTTAAGGAATAGCACTGGTGCAAAAGAATGAAATGCCGTCTGTTATTCCGAAATTTAGATAAAAGTAGAAAGAATGCAGCTCTTATAAGAATATATTCCTCAGTTAATGAAGTGTATCTCTTCTTTTGTCAGCCTCTCTGCCGCTGTCTCTCCTGTCGATCCTGGCCATGATAGTGCGCCACTTTCGCACTATTGGTTGTGGAGAGAAATCTGTATTTAACACGGAATACGCCGACGTAGCCTTGTGGTAATGAAGCTACGCGAGCGGCCATGCCACTAATACAGGCCCGATAGCTTTGCCTCTTGCCCGGCTACGGATAGCACACGGTGTTCCCCGACGCAGTAGCGGTCTGCGTTTGTATTAGTGCGTGAAGGTGTGTTTTGACCCGTCAGGTGAGAATCTCTTGGTCTAAAAATGGCCCTGGGCTGGCGGCCTGTGCTTGCAGACGGATGCATGATCATTACACAAGAAAGACGACTACAGCCTTGGTAGTGCTCACCAAGAGATTCTCACCTGACGGGTCAAAACACACCTTCACGCACTAATACAAACGCAGACTGCTACTGCGTCGGGGAACACCGCATGCTAGCCGTTGCTGGGCGAGAGCGAAGCTATCGGGCTTCTATTAGTGAGCTTTGTCGGTCTCGAAGCATCATTTGAGAATACGTAGAGCTACGAAGTGAGTTAGACCCGCACCCCCATCTCTGTCTCATTTTTGAGAACACTCGGAGGTAGCTGGGCATTGGGTTGGATTATTAGATAGTAGCTAAGGGGTAACCAGTTCTTTGAGTACCTCAGCGGACCAATGACAAGAGGCCTGGGACATCAATCACACCCTGAGTAAAGCCGAGCCAGACCATCGGCTATAAAAGAGCTCCGTTATTAGTAATGCTATATCATGGATGAAGCGGATCCCTAGTTGTTCCCTGCAAGCCATACATTATATACGATCCAGCCCCTAGCCGACGTCGTTTATACATTGTACGCATGCAAAATGAATGAGATAGTCTGGGTCTGATACATCAAGGGCCTTTCCCAGCAGCCGCAAATTCTCAGACAGCCATACAACCGACCAGCTTGCCCGAGACATCACAAGGTAAGGAATCAGCTTTTACAAAGGCGCGTATAATGACAAAAAAACAGAAGCTGAGAGTAGTGCTCCGTTTCAGCCATCACCGCCGACTACGTCTCTCCGCCTCTAGTCTACGCGAAGACCATATGCATGCTCCATGTGCGACAAGCGATTTCAGATATCCGTCTACGCGGTAGACTCGATCGGAAGGCCCCGAGTAACAAACCCCTTTTTTCCCAATACAATATGAGCTTCATCCAAGCAGCTACCCTAGAGCAATCACAGCTTCTGGAACAAAATTGCAATAGCGAATTCACAGCATTTAGCTGTCTAGTGCAACAACAACGTGAGCCTACGCAAGAATGCTCACCGCCATTTCCCACCATTCCAGTTGATCCAGTATATCCACCTTTTTCTGACCTACATTTCTATCCTAATATATATGGATACGTAATGGATTTAGATCCATCTCTATCTCCATACACCAGCGACAACCAGTCGACTCCGCCCACGCCCACGCCCAAGATAACAAGTGCGCGAAAGTTTAGAGCTTGTGAAAATTGTAGCCGGCGGAAAGTATGTCCTTTTGTTACTGCTCAAAAAATATTATTTAGATGCGAAAACTAATATATACTTGGAAAATAACAGGTCCATTGTGCTCCCCATAACAATTCTTCCAGCTGCAGCTACTGTGTCCGAATTGGAAAAGAATGCCAACATTTTGAAATTTATTGCAAAAATTGTTTGCAGAAGAAGGTATGTCCTTTTATTACTACTCAAGAAATACTATTGATGTAGTAAATACTAAAATATATATTGAGTAAATAGATCTGTTGTCCTTATGATTATTCTTCAAGCTGCGACTACTGTGTTCGAACTGGACAGAGATGCCCCATGCCTCCACCGTCTGGGGGACCTTGTCAAAATTGTAGGCAGATGAAGGTATATCCGTTCACTACTCAAGAAATACCTTTCAAAATAGCGAAAACTAATATATATTTGAAAATAAATAGCTCCGTTGTATTCCCTACAGCGTTCAAACCGTCAAAGAATGCCACACGTCTCAACTTCGAACCAAGCAAGCCTGTAAAAGTTGCCGGTATGAAGGGATTCGCTGTGTTGCAAAATGTAGCTGCGAACCTTGTTTGCGTTGTTGCGCGTTAAAACGAGAATGCGTCCGAGAGGATGAGAGTAGCGCTCCATTTCAGCCAACACCGCCGACTACGTCTCTCCACCCCCCATCTATTGTCCAGAAAATGCCATATGCATGCTCCATGTGCGACGAGCGATTCAGATCTCTGTCTGAGCAGGCCCAACATATTAACAGGCATACGAGAGAGAAGCCGTTCTCTTGTAGTTATTGCGACTTCAAATCTGGCTACCGCACGAATACGAGGCAACATGAAAAGACGACCTGCAAAATGAATCCACATGCGCCCGTGGAAACAACTCCTCGTCGGATTTGGACCGAATATGAACGCCTTCAAATTTGCCAGTATTATAAAGAACACAAGGGAGTTAATCAGACTGAGATTGCACGTAGGTCCTGACTTTTGTACAGGCGCAATAAACTATTCGCTGACTGTTCCTGGCATATAGGTCACTTTAAAGTTCCGCAAAGGTAAGATAAAACTTATGTCTTAGCTATTAATACTCGAACGTACTGATATGTCTTAAAGTACTGTTTCTAGGATATTACTTGAAAAGGGCTTAACAAAGCCTCGGAAACCTAGGTGATTACGATTACGCTCCATTTTAATGCTTGATATCTCTGCCCTTGATTCTGTAATTTAGTTCTGTTCGTCGGCCGCATGTGCTGTTTATGTATTATACAAAGTAAGACTTTTAATATTTTGGTCCTATGCATTGGCAAACCCTTCAGTGTTTAAAGATTGATGTAAACTCCGAAACAGTTGAGTTCTCGCTCCCGACTTCAGAATTTTCAGCAAAGGATTAACATGGCTCAATAGCGAAGAGAACACCATAAAAGTTAAAATTGGGAGATAGAGATACAAGATACAAATGGTATAATAAACAATGAACTAGACAAAAATACATGCTGGTAGAGACAAAGATCTCGTTTATGTCGTGCCAATCGCTTTTCATCGGAAAACTTTGTCTCACAATACTCACAACTGAACGACCCCCCCGAATGAATCCGACGGTAATGATCATCCGAATAATCTTTTCGCCCGAAAAAAACCCCACTGCATACTGGACAGTATAATTTTTTCTCTTTCGTATGCGTGGCACGTATTGACCGAATCAACACCAGTTCGTCATCCTCGTACGAACTAATGCAAGCACACAGACAAGCTACTGCATCGGGGCACATTAACATCGCATGCCGGCGGCTGCCTAGACAAGGCTATGGTGCTGGCATCATAGCACCCCTAAGCGAGGCCCCAGCCCAGCCTATGCTAGTATAAAATGCCTTTCCTTTTCTTCCACCATTCAAACAAGAGCCGATCTACGGGCCCCTGATATAACCTCAGTCACATCTCACTTGATTACAACTTTATTGGCAACCTTCTCCAACGACGTTATCACAAGATTTACGAACGAAAGAATGAGTTACCAGAGGTGTGATCTATGTCCACGTTTCAGGCGTAAGGCTAAAATTCTATCCACGCTAGACTCTCAACTTCCAACCCCCAACAGCGGGCCGAAGATGCCGCAGACACCCCGGATTCTGCTATGGCTCAAGACATTTACAAAGAAATTACCGAGATTGAGCAACGGTGTGTCGATAGTGAGAAGAGAAACGATCCCGACAAGTGGAAAGATGTGGTCGATCTTCATAAGGAGCGCCTACAAGCATATTATCGTTACTTCCTTCATGCAAAAAGGTCGGGAGATACGGAATCACCTGATATGCGTTCAACGATTGGTCATATGTGGCGCGGTATTCTCTCATTTTTTCAATTTCTGCGAGTTTCGCTCCCTCAATCACGCGATCATCTCGTCGAGTTTCTTTCTATGGCAATTGATGTGGTACAGCTGCTTTTGAAAGATCTCCCTTCACTCGAAACAACATGGATGGGTATTGATACGTCTGAAAGGGCTGTGTGGTCAGCTTTTGCGAGGAGTTGGTACAGCAAATTATCTGATAAGAACCCGGAAATTGGGCGCTTTTATCATCATTATGCTATTGCAGCATCAACCCCACTCCACAAATTATTTTATATTTCCAAAGCCTTGACATGCACTGAGCGATTTCCCGAAGCAAACGATTTTGCACAGAGTTGTTTTAAGCCTCATCTACCAGACAAAAATTTTGACAACTCAGAACCCCTAGCTCTGAGAAAATTTGTCAGAGTACATGCCTTGTTTCTCGCTCGAACTGAAATCAGCGGTACGTTGAGTTTGGAATTTCTCAGTAACATTGATTCTCACATTCAATGTGCTGGGGATACCTTCCGAGAACAGGGGGTCCAAATCATGTTAGCAAATATTGCCGCTATATTCGACTTCGGTAATACTAGTGCGCTAATTCCTCACATGTCTGCAATCCAGCAAACGAAATCTGAGATGAGAGATGCCTCATACCATTATTGGGGTATAAGACGTTATCATGGTCTGATCAGGTGGAGTATGCAAAGGGCCTCGTTTGCCTCCAAACTCACATTTTATACTTTCAATGCCCTTCTTCGATTTGCTGAAGACCAAAATGTCCTTCCATCCATTCATATCTCGCTGGCATTCCTCTGGTGTGCAACCCTATTTCCAAGATGCATGGAATTCATAGCAGGAGACATTCCTTGGAGCCGAGTTGTTGACTTCTTGAACTCACTTGTGAAACCCGATATAGACATGGCGAAACTTGCCAGTGAAGAGTTTCCAACACATCAGAATGGGCCTAGAAAACAATTGCCAGAAGATTACTTACTTCGGGGATTTGCATGGGCTCAGTTCTATTTCCCAGACAATTTTTGGAATGGGATAGTGGATTACGACAATCGAGATGAGGAATTTTCATCAGCCACAATGTCAAGGAAGTTATGCTGTTTGTGGCTAGGCCTTAACATTGCTAGGGTAAGTCACTCCGCCATATTTTCGGACGTAACTAATTACTGTATACAGTTCGAGTGTTGGATAGGATATAACGTCCAAGATCGTTCCTTTTCTACGAGGCCGATTCCTCCTGGCGATTCGAGATACAGCACTACGCCTCAGAATATATCCGTGGCCGACCCTTTTTCCAAGTCAGACAGAAATCTACATGAGAGCCAGTAGGAAAGCCAAAAGTAGAATCCATTATATGAGATGAAAGTTCAAAAATTTTATACCATCCTTCAGCGTGGGCAGAGTCAAAGAAATTACTTAACATATATTCAATACGTAGTTTGACACGCCCATGCATTGATAGGCACGAATTGATAGGCAGGCTTTTACAATAGTGCTACACTGTACTGTATACATATTCCAGTGTTTTCGTGTTCCGTGTGTGTTGTTCTGCTAACCAACTACGTCAGTCTTTATTTTTTATCCTCTACTAAAGCTTTTCTTTCTATTGTCGATCCATTGCAATTCTATGTATATGTATGTGCACCAACTTCACATCGTGGAGAGGTCAAGGGGGCTGAAAGTATTCGTTAAAGTTTTCATCCACCATTTTAATGAATTCACCCTCGTAACCCACCTGTTCTTTTCTTCCCTACCACCATCGATATAGGCTGCGGATTCATTGGAGGAAGCTGGTGGACTGGCTAGATTGGACTTTCAATGAGTGCTATGCTGCCTTGGTTATGCACGATCATATGCATCTGCACAGACTACTGCAAGCACAGCCGCTCAGTCCAGGACCAAGGTATTCCCACCAGACGGGGGAAACTAATGTATGCACTGACCGCTACTGTCTCGGGGAACAACGCATGTTAGCCGTAGCCCGGGTAAGAGGCGAGGCTGTCGGGCTTATTAGTGGCATGTCACCATGCGTGTCTTCTTTCCAACAAGGATACATTAAGAACCACCGTCTACTCTTCTCTTTCTCATCTCTGGTCAATTTCCACTCGAACGCCGTTCCGCTCACCAACCAACCGCCAGTAAACGTATGCGAACAAACATTGCGTGGAGCAAAACGCAAAACAATGAGTGCCCAGAGGTAACTTCACGAACCATATTTGTTGACTGCGGTTATGACTCTCAATCCACTAATTTGTTTGTGGCAATGGCCAGTCCTTCCTCAAATGCCTCTGCTCCTTACGCTGCCGGGGATTTTTCTATCTCCGAGCATGGCCGTCATATTCAGCCTGCAGATCTCCTCAAATCCTATCTTAGAATCACCAGTGCTGAAAAAAATTGCATCAACGTTGTTAAACAGCTTAGTGATAACCGCACTAAGCTGAAAGAAAGCCAGTGGCAAGCTCTTTTCACTCTTTTGGACTGTCATTATGATTTCTTTCAAGCTTCCTGTCACCCTTTTGCGGGTGGGGTGTTGGGAACCTTGCCTGACAGGGATTTAATGCTCTCCCGAATGTGGCAACGTATTCATTCGTTCCTAAAATTGCTAAGGAAAAGACTTCCTGACAGTCGTGAGCATTATCTCACAGTTTTTAACGGGAGTTATTCCATGACAACCTTGTTTCTGGAAAACTTCCCCATGTTTGAAGTAGCGTTGATTGAAATCTTAGGAGATCTGGCTTACGATAGACTGTATGCTGAGGTTGATGACCGGCAAACATGGAGCGCATGTGCCAGATATTGGTATGATAGAGCAGCGAACAGGATGCCTAAAATCGGGCGCTTTCTATATAAGCATGCTCTTGTGGTCCATCCAGTCAGTCTCGGGCAATTATTTTACTTTTCGAAAGCCCTGACAAGCATTGAGCCATTCACCTCAACAAAAGGTATATCAACGATGTTTGACCTTATCTTAAAAGAAAGAAGGAAAACTTTTCCAGTTGGAGAAGCGTTTGTCAAAGTCCATCAGTTACTTTTTATACGGGGTGAAAAAGCCCAAGCTGTCTTATTAACTGAGGAGTTCTTTGGCCAACTTGATACTCATATCAGGTCCGGGAAACAGTTTCGAGAACAGGGTGTCTATATCACATGTACAAATTTTGCCGCTATATTCGACTACGGTCGTGAGACCTCTCGACTGTTTCCATTGTTTAAAATTGACATGGAAAAGCTCAGATCCGGAAAGATACAGAATGCTTCTCAGTGCTGGCGAACCCAACACCGTGACGAAACGATAATGAAGCTTCGGAAGAAGGCGAAATTTCGGACTAGCGATCAAATTGCCTCTTTTGCCTCTCATCTAGCCTTCTTCACTTTGGATATCCTTCTCCAACATGTTGATGATGAAAACGTTCTCCCACCCGCGCATGTTTCACTGGCATTTCTTTGGTGCTTGGCTCTAGTTCCATATAGCATGGGCCTTTTACAGGCAGACGTCCCGTGGAAGCAAATTGTCGCTTTTCTGAACTCACTGACAAAGCCCGAGATGGATATGGCGAAGATTGCTAGCGAAGAGTTTCCTGCTGCGCAGTTACCAGAAGATTTCCTCATTCGAGGATTTGCATGGAGCCAGCTTTACTACCCACCAGACTTTTTCAATTGTATAGACCATTACGAAGAGAGATGCATGGAAATACCCAAAGTGGTTGTGCCACGGCGAGCAGAACGATGCCTCTGGTTGGGCCTTCAAATTTCCAAAGTAAGTACGCGAATTAGTATACCCTTACTACAGCAGTATAATAACTATGATATAGTTGAATACCTGGATCACATATAAGCCGGATCAGCGTGCTTTTTTTGCCACTCAGTTTGCAGATGAACTTTCCAAGGTTGCAGAAGAGCATCGAGTCCTCAGAACAGGGCTGGTAACTAATGTCTGAAAAGTCTATATTATGTGGTCATTTTGTTACATATTCCATGCGTTTACTGTAACTGAATATATAAATTTATCACATATCTACATAGAAATCAGTGAAGAAGAGACTGTATTGTCTGGGCTGTGGGCTAATAGACGCTTATTTAGCAGATGACAGCCCTGAAATGTGATTATTCCATAAGGTACTGATCAGCGAATACTTTACGCGCATACAGCATGTCAGCTTATCTAAGGATTTCCACGAGGATATCAACCTTGTCGAATTACTGGAATCCGTTGACTCCGGCACGCAAATGACCTTTTTAATTTGCCGATTGGTTTCAGAACTAGTTAATATGATTGATTAGACGGAGGTGTCATCTTTTCCACCACACCACCTACTGCTCGGCAATGAAGCCTCTAACAGATGGTCTGGCCTATGCCGATCAACTTGCTGGACTAGCTAGCGGACCAACTGCATTAGCCTCTTATAGTGAAACAGGGGTTGCTAAATCCTAATTTTCGGATGACAAGGCTGAGCTAGTTTTAGCTGAGGTTTAGTCGAGGCCACACGACTAGGCAATGCTTATGCCTTGATACCATGTCGGTGTACAGATAGGTCAAACATATAAAAAGGTCAGAGAACCTCTCCGGAAAACAGTCTACATTTTCACTATTGTTACGATTTCTTCTCTGAAGAGTGGCAAAATGGCAAATCTCACGTCAAGTCAACACGGAGAGATTATCCCGGTACCCCGTCCGATCCGTCTCACGGCGGCTAGTGAGAGGGAGATTTTGAATAACGCAATTGCCCGGTCTACAAGCCGTCTTGAATTTTTACCCGACGTGGTCCTGCAAGCCATAGCGAATTGCTTCATTTCTGCACTGGAACCCGAGCAGAGTAAAATCTACCCATATGGTGGACCGACCATACCCAAATGGTGGAATCCCATGGTTCCGTATAATTGGCCGAGTAAACTCTATTATGATCGTCAGTCGTCTAAGTTGGGAGTACTTCTTACGCTGACATTTTCTAGAGTTAAAAACGCTCTTGCTTCATATTCTTCACGATAAGAGCATTTCTACAGATACTCTTCAGCACGCTGTGGACCGTCACGATTCACTGTCAAAACGTGAGGAATTATATACTATCTTCAATGATCGGAGACAAATTCTATTGCAAATCGATCTGCATGGTTCCGGGATTTTTACTGGGCAAGAAATCATATCACAATTTCGCGAGAATACTGGGTACTTTCCGTACTATAACTTGCCACCTTGGAAAGACGGATACTACTATTGCCCGGAAAAATGCGGCCACCCACCAACTACCGACGCGAACATGCACAAGGCACACCTCGATTGTCACCTTCAGCCTTACAAGTGTTTTCTGTGTGATCCGCCACGCAAATTTTACGGTGACGCGACTCGTTTCGGGTATCATCTTCGTGAACAGCATGAATTTACTCTTGGTGTCGATTAGGAGCTGGGCAAGGGTTTCTCAGGTTGACGTGTTTTTGTAGCGGGTAGTTTAAAGAGTGGTTTTCTTTGTGTATTGCTTTTATTGGAATACTTTCGAGTCACTGTTCTAACCATTTAAGTTGATCAACTGGGCTACATAAAGCTTGTATTTGTCGTTTCGTTTGCTTTCTTTCATGCTGTGGCTCAATAGAACATTATGATCGAATGGAAGGTATTATAAAGCACAGGAGTTGAAAATTTTAATTGTAAAGATAACTTATATTATCAACAATGCCATTTTTTTTCGGGTGTGGACATCCACCTGAAACAAACTACTTGTTCCAACTGAGGTAGAAGCATACCTTCTTGGGCTTTCTGTTCCATTTCTTTTTCTGCTCGCAGCAGCCTTCTTTCGCTAAAGTTGTTTTCTTTAATGTTCTTCTATTGGCCCCTTGTATTTTATAAATTGAGCGGTATTGAACGGGGAGCAGGTTAGATTTCTTCCTCTCCTGGTGAGAGGTGCCATTCCGAAGCCACATGATCATATTCAGGCAACGAAATGAGTTGTGTATCACGACTCTCTGCATCCAATACTCCGGAGAACGTTTGTTCCTTATTGAAAAATAATAGTTGGTGCGATGAATACGACCCGAAGTCATATTTTGGAACCAAGCCAAGCCGGTTCTCAGCAGAAATGTATGCCACCCATTGTGGGTTCAATTTAGTGATCATCTCGGCGATAAACTCGCTCTGCTTGTTTCTCAGACACCAGAGCTCGTCGCCTTTGAAGTCAAACAGATATAGATAATCCATTTTTACCTGGTTTCTGAAGCTTGCCAGAAACTGCGAGGCAGAAATGCGCGTCTTGCAGACGCAGTATGTCGCGTTGGAAACCGTGATAGGACCAATGTATTGGTCACCGATATGTTGGACGGCCATCGAGCCGCCTTCGATCGCTTCCAACGAAGACTGCTGCGCTGGAGATACCGAAATAACTGCCAACTCGTCGTGATGCGATGACTGCTCTGAAGCGGGCAGCTCGAGCCCTGGAACTGTATAAGATGTACCGTCGTCTACTGGCATCAAGTTAACATCTCCGACTTGAGTTTCACTATCCATGTTTTCGGGGCCATTAGACATCAAGGTATCGTCGATTCTGACTTGAGTTTTACTGTCTGTGATATCGGGGCCATTGGACACCAAGGTATCGTCGATTCCGACTTGAGTTTCACTTTCAGGGGCATTACACATCGAGGTGTCATCGTCTCGTTCCCCAAAAAAAGCGAAGAAGAAGTTACGCTTGACGGCGAAAGTTGTCAGATGTCTGCCAGCCGGATAGTCCTTGTATATTTGGTTGATGAAAAGATGTTCTTGGTCTGAAAAAAAGGAATCTACATGAGTCATCCCACAACGTTCTTCAAATGGTAAGTCCCTGGGGAACTCCGTCGTTGCGCACGGACGAGCAGCTTGAGCAGCCTTGGGTCGTATTGTCGCAAGGAAAGAGCTGACCTCGGTGCTGATCTTGGATAAGTCCGTCTCAGAGTATTCAAAATAATCAGGAGGACGAAGACTCCTCAGGAAGTCGAAAATGGCCACGTAGTCGGCCGGACGTTTATCCACGGTGCTTTGAAAAGGAGAACGAGGAGTGCCAAACCCAAGCTTTTGAGACAGGTTGGAGAGTCTCCTCCATAGCTCATGGGTGTCCGGTTGTTTACGGCGGCCGGTATATTTGTAAGCGCCTCGAGGAGAGCAATTGGTCAGACCGAAGAAATGCCTCATGATGAAAAGACAAAGTTGGCGGTATGCGTGAATGAAGGCGTTGGTTGGACAGGGCTCCTCCACAAAGTCGTCTTCTGATACTTGTACGAGGAACGCGTCGCCTGGCCTCCGAACATATCTCCGTCTCATTTCTTCCTGGACGTCCCCGCGGAAATTACGCGGACAGAAGGCTATTTTCAGAACTTCCATAATGGGCTTCAGATATTTGACATCTTCAAAAAATAGTCGCAAAGAAGGAATCATCCTTGGAAAACAAATGGCCCGTCTTTTGAGGTCAGCCCTCACGACGGGATCGGTAACCAGCGGATAAGCCTGCATGCTGTCAAAAGCCGTTTCGACATAAAGGCGATCGGCATGCGAAAGGCTCGGCCAACGACCTTCTAATAGTTCCATAGTTGCTGGATCTAACCGCTCGGGAACGTTACCAACGAGTTGGAGCAAACCATCCCTGATATACGTCACGTAAGTTGTCAGTTCCTGGTGAGTTGTTAGCTGACGGATTTGAAAGAGAGGGGCGTCTTACGGAAGGAACCTGCCAACTTAAGATATGAGACCCCATTTGCCAGTGTTTCCAGACTCCAGGGTAGCTGATCAATTGGGTTAACATGTCTCTGAACTGCATGTGAAAGTCCTTTCTCCGAGGATGATGGAGCTGGTCGAATTCCCGACACTTGGATTTGGACCATTTGGCCATCCATTTCTTTGCTGCGGTTGTATCCCCTCGCAGCTCACAAAGGCGGGCGTTCCGATAGATCTCACCGTCGAGGAATTCTTGTGCGGGATAGTCGCCTTCCCGGAGCTTTCGACGTGCCGCCTCCGTGAGGATGTTCGAGTCGTAGAGGACCGCAATCCACCAAATGGAGCTCAGATCGAAATATTCACGGGCTGCAGCCAGACGGTGTTGGCCATGGAGGCATCGGAGTTGAATATGCTCGGGTAACGATATCTCTGGGGGCGGCGATTCATCGGCAAGGCTCGCTTGGGCACTAGTAGCGGATAGAACCTCATGGAGATCAGAACGTGACAGTTCACATGAGATCCAGGTTGCAGGATCGAGTCGATGGCATCCTTCCAGTTGAAAACGATGAAGGATTCGCTTCACGTTCGCAGCATCGATGCAACGGGCTCCGGGAACATCTGGGGTGTCGAAAAACAGTCGATCTATCTGGCGGACCTTGACAATCGCCACCCGTGCGTGTTCAATATTGTAGGCAATAGAAGCGTCTTGATCCATTCCGTTAGCAGTGCAGCGGTACTCATTCAGGAGCACACATACCTTTTGTACGTGAAAATGCTGTTTCAACAATATGGCAACCCAACAGTTTTGTCGATAGCAAAACCATGGCCCATGTCTTCGGACTTGCAGCTATTTGCACACGTGACCTTCATGCACATACCGGGTTAGTGCATCCCTGGGCTGATTCTTCTGAATAGTAATTATTTGACGTGGCCGCACTACAAAATTTTCTATATAAAGCAATTAATTGATTGTATAAAACACACACTTGCTGATCACAATTAATAGACTTAGCTGTTGATCTTGATTTTGCTGTCCTCAAAGTACAAGTGTAGTGCAATGACTTTGGAGTGGTCCCTCGATAACTGGTGGCGGCTACATCATGATTCCGGCAAGCCGGGCCAGGCGCAGGGACTGCCACCTGGAGTCTTTTGAAAGCGAGCATGACTAAGTTCCCTATGGTTTTCATACACCAAGTCGTGGTCTATTTCAAAACCATGGACGGTTGAAAGTATTTAAGTCCTATCCAAATCATATTTTGCGCTTATTCTACTACACGCCTCAATCATAATGGAAACCCGAGTAGACGGCAGCTCTCTGCTTCAAGGTATACCTTTCCACTACATCTGAGATTGAATAATTAACATACTGTAGCCCCTGCCAGACCAAGAGTTTGTCTTCCACAGCAATATACACAACCCAGTTATCCCCACCACTCAACTCGCGAAGAAACAAGTCACGCTGAGCATGCAAAGGGAGAGAGATCAAAAACAAGCTTTGATTCGCTAAAAGGTCGAGCGGGAAGCTTCTAAAAATAGGAATCCAATATATGTGATTTAGAACATGGTGTAGCCGCCGGACCTAAAACTATGAGATTTAAAAGCGTGGTTATTTAGTAGATAAAATGCCGTATTATCCATGCCCCAGGCTCCATTGAATTACGCGACTTCACAGCAGCCATGGCTATCACTATTACTGACGAAGAACTCGATCAATTGTTTCTAGACGGCGGACCGAACAATGACCGTTATGATGAAAGCTTGGGTTCCATTTGGAGCGGCCTACCGTTTGACGACAGTCTTCTGGCACAACCCGCAAGCCTACCGGTGAATGGATCCGTTAGCAACACGTCTATCAGCTCCACGGACGCCAATGTCAAATTGGAGGAAGCTTATGAGCGTATTCAGACGTTGGAAGAAAGGTAATTCCTCTTCCTCCTCTTCTAGTTTGTTATTGGGCTTATTTTTCTGTTTTTTGCTGACTTTACCATAGCGTGCGACATCTAACGGAGTACATCGCCCGCCTGGAGGCTTGGTCGAATCAAGTCACCGAGATTCTTGAGCAACTTGGAGAATCTGATATTACTGAAGCTTGAAAACTGTATTCCTATAACTCTAAGTCACAATATTTTCACGTCTTTTAAGGAAACCTCTCTGGCAGTTCGTATCAATGGTTTTAAACATTGAGGTCCCGGGGAAAGTTTGAGGAAATCATGCTTGAAGATGTCAGTTGTTTCTTGTGCATCAGTGGAATACTCCTACCTCCAGTAACTTCTGGGAAGACGTTGTTTGTGTGGTTGCGTTGTGGAAGGCAGTTAAATTTGTATCCCATTCCTGGGTTAATCGACCCGTCTTTCTCAAATGTGTACCTGGCTCGAGGCACATGAGTATAATAGCACCCAGTTCTAGAATATCACTTTGAAGATCGAAATTTTCCTTAAGCATGCTGTCACCTATGTTTGCTTCGGCGGGTTAGCAGGGCCAGGATTGTAGACCCGAGCATCTCACCTATTTTTACGTCTCCGTTCATGGAGACAAGAACATTTTCTGCCGACAGGTTCCCATGCGCAATTCGCAGCTCATTGTGGATATAGTGGAGACCTTGCAAGATCTCAGCAGAAAACGCTGCTACCTCGTAGGGTCTCAGACACCCTTGGGGTGTGGCAAACACTTGAGCTAAAGAGACCTCCATTACCTCATAGATAAAGAAAAGAGACCCACGGTCATAGAGAGCCTCATGAAAACACACTATATTTTTATGAGATGCCCTTTGGATCTTAGAAAGCAGGTCTTTGTCCCCTTTGGTTTCCTTTGCAATAAATTCTTGGAAGGTGCTGCTGTTCCTATGTACCAAAGTTGCGGGACCAGCTTGGTGAAACTCAAGAATGGATTTGTATCTTTTCCAGGGGTCTTCGCTTGCCTTTCTTGGTGTGGGGACTGTAGGGATCACGGGGATCTTTCGAGCCAGCTTTGCTGTGCTCCGGTTTTCGTCGTTAATACTCGGCCCTCGTTTCAGCCCAGATCGAGGAAAAATTGTCGCCCGACGATCCTGAGTCTCTGGATCCATTGTCAATACGATCTAGAGCGATGTAGTTATGATTTTTGCATGGCTAACACGGATACTTTATAAGCCGGTTGCGCACGATTTGGTGGGAAAAAACGGTGGCGTGCCATGATCTAGCCGCTGAGCATGCATGCAATGCGCCATGGGCGTTTGCAGTTTACGAAACCATGGCATGGACTATATAAAATCATAAATCCCAAAATTTCGGGTTTTATGCTTCAGCTGAGCCACGGCAATATGTCGCAAAATATTGGTCCATATACCATACCGTCAGTGAGACAAGGGATAACTTACGGTAATGAGCGCATACCCCGGATTGACTTTTACTTATAGATGTTAGGGCACCACGAAATTACCGATGAGACGGTTGTTATCCACCTCAGACCAGTAAATGTCCGATCTCTATTCTCAATGGCTCTCTTGGAGAGACTTGGAGGATGCACCGGCATCCCCACTTTACGATGGGTCGGAGAACACTACGGAAATTTGGCCCTTGTGACAGATCGACTTGGTCCTAGCTTGGAGGAGTCAAATCGGTTGCCCGATCGAGGTCACTTGGCTAGGCAGCTGATCTCGCGAGTGGAGCTTTTACATAAACGATCAGGGGTACATGGCAACCTAAAGCCTTCCTCGTTTTCCGTTGGGTTCTGGGAGTGGCAGAAGACGCAGATATTCCTCACTGACTACGAGTTTTGTGGAGGTGTGCCACAGGATGACCTCCGACGGATTGGCATCATGCTTGCCTACATGTTTAGTAACAGTGACTCTTGGTTGGACTTTTTGTCTCAAAGCCATGACACCCAGTTCGAAAACGCGCCACTAGAGCTGAAGAAGTACATGGACGTGGTGGAATCCTCGTCCACTCCCGATTATACCGCGCTTCGTGACTTGTTTGACCTACAACCCGCGCGACCACACAGTTCTGGTCATCTATATGACAGATTAGGTGTTTGTCTGCAAAATGTCGGTGTGAAATTTCCGTATCCAGCGTCGAAATTCGGGACGAAAACTGGGATTCTACTTCTTCAAGGGCTATCGGATGTACTGGCATTATACATGGAACTTCTTGTTACAGACAAGTCACCATGCCGAATATTGAGACCACATGACCTTCCTTGCCGATTCACAAGGGACATGAGGTGGTTTTTAAAGACGGGAGAAGCGGGCCCGGTCGCCATTCATCAGGAGATATTGAATCGAATTTATGCATTCATGACGACCTTGGTGGAAATGGTCCCGGCGAAACGTCTATACTGGATCCAGATAATTCTAGACCTCGGGCGAAGAAAGCAGGCCTTATTGAAAGAGGCGCAAGAAATGTCCGGATTTCACGGGTGGCGAAGTACAATGTTGTATTGGAAGGATGAATGGAATCGAATCGTCGCCTTGTTGGGGCCGTTGAGATGTCATCATAACTTGACGGACCAATGGGCGGATGTAATAGATCTAGCTTAGAATTATCTTGTGCAGTTTCTCTCTTTTGTTTAAACTGTACCGTGTAATTTCACAAATTCATGCTACTTCACCGCTATGTCAAGCGCTAGGTCGGCGCTAACATCCTGTACCTGCATTCTACATTGACCAATGACAGCAGCATCTTCTTATTGTACTAAGTTTAGATAGTGTACAAACCGTGGCACTCTTAATATAGATTTCGAAGAGAATGATCACCAGTGCCGATCATTATGCCCTAAATTTAGACAGTACACCACGTTGTTGTAACGGGCACGAATCGTGGTGCCTCTGAATGTGGCAGGAGGCGTCTGTATATAAACATGCCGCCGATTCCATCTCAAAGCTTAAAATGAGTCTCAAAATAAAGATGTCTTCCTTAACCGCGTGTCCCAGGCTACCAAAATGGAGAGAAAAGCGCATTTCACGTGTTAATTACGATACGAAGAAAAGACAAAAAGCCGATCGTGAAAGACATCGGCGGCAAAAGCGGTCCCTATTTTCAAAGGCAACCGAGATTGTACAAGACAGTGAAGACGTTGGTCGAGACGTACAGATATATATTTGTATCTATAATAAGTTCAAAGATGGAACAGAAGGGTATTACACTGAATTCATCTCACACCACGACCAAACATTTCCTCCTGACAGGGATGATATAGTGAGTGTTATCACACTAATTCAGACCAAATCTAACCTTCTAGGTTCATCACTACCCCAAAACAAAAACCCTTACGCCCGGTGATTTTATGAAAAAGCGTGAGGCGCGGCCCAAACGCGGAGAGCAGCCAAAGACAAAAAGTCGACGATTTACCATTCCTAAACCACCAACGTTGAGACAAGAAAACCAAGTCTTTCAATTTCTATAATGTACTCTTCCATCATGTGTCCCAACTCAAATTCTGCTTTTAATTCTTCAAAAAACATAGTCATTTAACTTATTCCACAAATATTTTCCTGTTTCTAAGCCTACGCACAGCACATCTTTTATTTCAGTCATATGAAGCAAATTAATTCACTTGTCAGAAACAAGGTTACGATAATTCTGATATAACTAGTTATCTTTTATCAGTTGTTTTGCTGATGAATTCAAGAAATACTGAAATATTAAAGACAAAACAAAAAAGAACAACAACAACAACAACAAAAAAAGCCAGAACAAAACAAAATTGACATCGTGATGAATGACACCTGTACTTCAAGACATAGGAAGAATGGAAAGTGGAAAATGAAACATAACACGTTATTTCCGTTCTCGTGGCTACCCCAAATTCCTACAAGAAGCCTCAAGCTGCAAGATTCGCTGATTCTTTTCCTGTAGCGTCTTGCGGTAGCGTGTTTCCAAGTCGTGGATGATCTCTGTAGTTTCTCGTGAACAGTCAATGTTTTCAAGCTCGTCGTCGTCGTCCCCAAAAACATCTAGGTCGACAACTACGTCCACGAGCTGCAGCTTCCGCTGCGCATGACGCAACTCCGCTGTGAGCTGGCTGCATGCCTGCCGTGCAATTTCTAGACAGTCTTCTGCGGCGAGACGGGCGGCGCGTTCAACCATACGTTGGTACTGCTCTTCTGATAACACCCCTAATGTTTGGCGATGCTGCATCTTTTCATGCTCAAGAACATTTCTTGCTTGGGTATGCGCAATACATGAGCGGTTAATCTCTTGCCGCAATGTGTGGTTGGTTCGATCCAGTTCGTTGACTTGGAATCGGAGGCGCGCAGTCTCCGCGGTTATA
>JBCLNQ010000113.1:0-11174 GCA_039119965.1 Talaromyces sp. DC2 | reverse complement strand
TGCTAAGCGATCCAGTCCGGTTATCCTTATGATGGTGTGTTGAATAACAAGGACTAAACAACTAACTAAAGGCTTTTTGGCTAGCAGATAATATAAATTGATGCTGAAGAAACTTGCAAAATCCCCTCCCCAAACGGCTAGCCACAGAGTAGGTCAGCCGGCTAGCTACGGGCATATCTAACTCCCCGCGTGGCAGACCAATACGAAAAGTAGGAATATTATCTATATGCAATGTCATCAATTGATGCATGTCATCCCATATGGTAAACCAATAGATGAATATCTTAAAGATAGCAGTAGATTCTGCCATATTCTGTTACTAGCTAGCTGTATTACTGGTTACGGACTTGTGCATTTGACATGTGAACCCCGCAAAATTCTCGCACCAAATAGCCAGTGAGGGAGTGGATCGCCCGGGCTACAGTGTAAGCTTGATAGGATCCGTTCCATGCCCTGCACTCTGGCTTGCCAGCCTTCAGTTGAAACTTGACAGCAAGTCGCACACGGCCCGGGCCGGCAGTGGGTCTAGGCAATTCTCCGCACGGAAACCCACTACCGTTATTCCGGACCAATTATGTGGGCAGACAGACAGCACTAGTGGCGGCTCAATCGTGGTCTGTGTCATGAGGAACTGACATCACAGCGCACTAAGTAAACATTAATTACCCCCACACCTCTAATCATAAACTGTGTACGTATCTGTGGGGCTAGTTTATGCCACCCTACTACATATTTCAAATACAGCCATGTAATTTATTTGGCTGAATGACTCTTCCTTGCAGTATACACACCCATTGTCTGTTTTACGCCAAATATAGCTACCGGAGCCATTTCCCCCATTTTCCCGTTCCAAGTCTGCATTTTACTCGTTTTTCTTTCCTACACTTTCAGCTAAAGCTAACCCCAAGTCGAAGTACAACTCTCAGACTCATAATGGAGACTAACATGGAGAGTGAAGTTAAGCAACGCTCTCTAGAGGCGTCCAACTCGGTGTTGAATCCGTTGCGCGATGCGAAGAATTGGGTTCCTTTATTGGAAGAGCCCGCATACACACCTCGACGTATACGCATTGTGTGTGTCGGAGCCGGGGTTTCTGGGTTGATGGTAGCTTACGAGGTTAAATACAACAAGGATCTTGAAGGTTTTATTGATTTGACCATCTATGACAAAAATGAAGACATTGGTGGAACATGGCTGGAAAATAGATACCCTGGAGTTGCAGTGCGTTATTCAAAGAATATAATCATTCAACCCCCTCATTATGGTATCTGACTTTTGAGAGATTACTTAGTGCGATGTTCCGGCGCATGTCTACACCTTCCCTTTTGAGCCCAACCCAGACTGGTCTACATTTTACGCTTCAGGCTCCGAGATATGGTCCTACATAAAGAGAACATCTGACAAATACGGTCTAGCTGAGAATGTTCAACTTCAATCAAAGGTAGTCCAAGCGATCTGGGACGAGCATTCGAGTAAGTGGCGTCTCAAGATTCAACAAGACGGCGAAGAAAAGGAAGACGAATGTAACATATTAATCGCTGCGTCGGGATTCTTGAAGTATGAACGTTCAAAGGAACCATTTAGCTTTTATAACACTAACCGTACTACGTAGTAAGTGGAAGTGGCCTGATATCGAGGGTCTTCATGATTTCAAAGGGGAACTTGTTCATACTGCAAATTGGTGTGTCTCTCGGCCTTTGTGTTGGTATACATCATTAGTCTAATAAAAGTGGCCCAGGAACCCTTCTATCGATGTGGCAGGCAAGAAAGTCGCGGTGATTGGAAACGGCGCTTCTTGTATCCAAGTGCTCCCGCGGCTGCAGAAGACCGCGGCTCAGTTGACCAATTACATCCGTTCCCCTACATATATATTTGCTAATTTTTCAGCTGATGTTACAAAAAATGGAACCAATTTTGCATTTACCGAAGAAGAAAAGAAGGAGTTTCGTGATAACCCTGCCTCGCTCTCCAAGTTTCGTAAGGAGATCGAGAACAGGTACATCAACCCTTTCCGGCAGCTGCGTAATGATTCCTTTGCAATCGTATTAATTTAAAGAATAGTCAAGATAACTTCTTCAACGTCTTCACCAAAGATTCGGCAGCTCAAAAAGTTGCTCTTCCGCAAGCATATGCACGGATGCGAGAACGGCTCGGGAACGATCAAGAGCTCTGCGACAAGCTGATTCCTCACTATGAGCTTGGGTGCCGACGCCAAACGCCGGGCGATGGCTATCTCGAGGCTCTACGAGAGGAAAACGCGCGGGCCAATTTCAATCCAATAGTCAAAATTACAGAATCTGGGATTCAAACAACCCATGAGCACACCAAATTCGATATCATCGTCTGCGCAACTGGATTCGATAATAGCTTCCGCCCCTCATGGAACGTGCAAGGTCGGAATGGACATCAACTCAATCTCGCATGGAGTGACTTGCCACAAGCATATTTTGGGATCGCAGCGGCCGACATCCCAAACTATTTCATCTTCGTTGGTCCCAATAGTCCCGGTAAGCGTCCCCCTCGCCAGTTAAAGCGAAAATCACTCACGCTCAGCAGTGGCCCAGGGATCTCTTCTTGACAGTGTATACTGTGTGGCGAAATGGATACTAAAGTGGTGTCGGAAGATGGCCACGGAAGATATCAAGTATATTTCGGATTTTGGTGATCGTAAAATCCGCTGACGTTGTTGCCACAGGTCGATTTGCGTGAAACAGAAAGCTCTAGATGATTATAACACGTATATACAAGAATTACTCAAGCGCATGGTGTGGTCAGGGTCATGCCGAAGTTGGTACAAGAATGGTCACGCAGACGGGCCCGTTACCGCAGTTTACCCTGGAAGCCGGCATCAGTTTAGAGGTGTGACAACATGAACTCCTAACTGTGGAATAAGAAAACCTTGTATTTGCTAATTCAAAGATTTCACGTCAGAAATTCTCGAAAGTTTTAGGACAGAGGATTTTGACATCGAATATGGATCAGTGAATATGTTCCGCTTCATGGGCAACGGAAGGACATTAAGAGAGGCAAGAGGAGAGTACTACAGGAAAAATGATGTCTGAACTCTAATGACCTGGGAAGTTCGAAAGTGCTGGAAACAAGACGGGAAGCTTTTCCACTGGTTATTGAAACATCTGGCGAATAAGAAGGAACGACGCTTTGTGTGAGGTTCGCTTAATAACATTGTGCTCTTTGTTTGCTTCCACGTGACTGCTGATTGGCCTGAGGCATATAAGCCAACAACATCGCGCCTTATTATTATTGTAATAGACAACACGATGGAATGATGTCTCTATCGGGAAAATACTTTATCCGAACTCCGGTTCACCCCTGAGTCTTGACCGCACCTTGCCTAATTGGTTATAGGACCCTCCTCAACCACTAAGTTAGAGTCTAGCATATATACTAGATAGGTGTATTTTCAACCTCGTTCTTGATACTTATTGAAGTCGACGCATAAAGCAATCCTCACAATGAAAATCTCGGCGCATTTGCTGGGCCTAGTTCTGCCCGCAAATCGCTTGGGTCTCGGCCCAGCAGCCCCCCACTACGTCAACTAGTCAATGGCCTACAGCCTACTAACTGGGTCTAACTGCTAGTAATTGGCACCTAATTGCCTGCTGGCCCAGTGAAAAGCGACCGCCCAGGACCCAAGGACAAACTAATTCCCCGGATTGGCAGAACGCGACAGGAATTTGTGCTTATTTCGCCACTAGGCCTTTCCCATTTTTGCCAGCCATCAGGGGAGCGAAGGAAGGGGAAAAAATAAATCGAAACCGTCGCATGCTCACATAGTTTTTCTGTTTCATCACGTATTCCCGCAGCATACCATATACGATAATTCGATCGTCATCCGTTTGTTTGTGCCCGATTGACCGTGCGCGCCAAGATCCCGACGTCATTGATCTTCCCCCTAAACGGGCTCCGAGCAACCTCGATCGATCGCCCAACACCAACCCCCCAGCGTCCAGCGCGAGCGCCTTGAGGCAAGGCGACTGCACATCCATCGTGGGGTGCCAATAATATACCGCTCTCTTCGATTATACGCTACGATAAACATCGCTAAATTTATCTTGCTTGGAACGACGAACTTGATCGCTTTTTGTTTGAGTAGTGCCCGCACACACACACAGACACACACAAAAACAAAGAACAGCACTCCGCATAGCGAGGCAGGCAGGCAGGATGGGGGAACACACGCACAAATTGCGGAAATCGAAGGTTCCTTTTCATACGATATCTGTTTTCCTGGTAGGCGCTAGATTTGTCTCGAAAGTTAGGCCAGCGAGCTAATGTGTGTTTTCGGCAGTTGACCGTACAATATGCCTCGTCCGTCGTTGTAAGTCGCAGTCCGAGCGTATCTCGCTCGTCCGTTGCTAATATTCACGCCCAAATGATAGTTGCTCCATTATTCGAGAATTATGCCCGCCGTGGGTGGGAAACGCTACGTGACCTCGACTGCGGTCTTCCTCACAGAGGCTATTAAACTAGCCATCTCCTTGACGGTGGCGCTGTACGAGGTTTCAAAGAAAGTTCCTCCCTCGATGCCGGCTACATCGCTCTTCTTCTCGCTGCTAAATGCCATCTTCTCGGGCGACAGCTGGAAGCTCGCTCTCCCCGCCGTCTTCTTCACGCTCGCAAACTCGCTTCAATACGTCGCACTATCAAACGCGGACCCGGCCACATTCCAGATAACCTACCAAATTAAACTGCTCTTTGCTGCTGTTTTTGCTTTTGTTCTGCTTCGCCGCAATATTCCAGTGCGCAATTGGGGACTATTCTTGTTCCTCATCATCGGCGTGGCCCTGCTCCAATTACCCGGTCAGGAATCGGACGAGCTTGTCGCGCACGACGACTATTTGCATTTCCCTCGATCTTTGGAAGAATGGAAACAACGCGCGAGAGCACCCGAGGCAAACCTGCAGAAGCGCTCCGCCAGTTACCAAGGAATCGAACAAGATATGTTGCTCGAGCACCCGCCCTTGAACCGACGTGTTGGTTTGCTTGCAACCCTGTTTGCTTCCGTTGCCTCGGCTCTTGCGACGACATATCTTGAAAGAGTCTTCAAAGACAGCGCTTCGCCAAAGTCAGTGTGGATGCGGAATGTTCAGTTGGCTCTCTATTCCGTCTTCCCGGCTCTGTTTGTCGGCGTCGTATTCCTCGATGGCGAGACAATTGCAACCCAGGGCTTTTTTGGCGGCTACAACTGGGTTGTCTGGGCGGTCATTGCAACTCAGACTATCGGCGGCATTGGTGCAGCTTTCACTATCGCATACACGGACAAAACTGCAAAAACCTGGGCAACCGGCTTCAGCATCGTTTTAAGCACGATTACTAGCTTGTCTGTGTTTAGCCTGCAATTATCAGCTAATGTCAGTATTTCATTACCGTCGATTCACATGAGATTACAATTGACTAACACTCTTTCATCTATAGTTCTCCATCGGTGCAGCCATTGTCTTGGTTGCAACTTTCCTCTACGGCAGCCAGCCCTCCAGCATCCCCGTCAAAATGCGCCCCCCGCCGATTCGCATTGAAAGTTACGAAAAGGGCGAAGACGGCTCGGAGGTGGTGTCGCCTCCCAACGATTTTTCCATCAAACTCCCAACCACCCCGCTGCTGTCTGCTGCTGGGCTGTCGTCGTCTCGGCCAACGTCGCCGAGTCATTCACGCGTCAAGTCCAACCAGAGCGGTGGATATTTCCCTAAGCTCGAAGAATAAACGGGGACTTCTATTATTTCGTCAAAAATAGTGTCCATTTTATTCTCCGCTTCTCCGATATAGAGTGTACCATAACCTCCAGATGAACGGCTAGATAAGTCCTGGGATCTATCCGGCCGTGACTATTCTTGGGAGCAAAAAGAAAGGAGGAAATATATGTGTCAAAGAGCGTATGAAATTAGATATTAAAAGGCGCAACACAATTATTGGTTTTGTTTTATCTTGTTTTTGGCTATTTGTATTTGAGCGCTTTTTGTTCTGCTCCAGGAGGTTAGCTGGGGTTGATTTTCTCGTCTTCGATCATGATTTACGACAGTTTTCTCTTCTTCTCTACTTCATATCTGCATGAAAGCCGTTTATAGAAATCCTAAATATGTTTCTTTGCTCTATATTTCTGTCTGGTTCGGTATTCTGCTGTTGATGGACTGACTGGCCAAATAAGGAAGGTGCGAGATGCCCAGTGGCGCCTTCCCGAACCGTCTATCTCAGGCCCGCGGACTTCAAATACCCAAAAAAGACTTCGACATCTTCAACGTCTTCTCTCCTAGAATACAGATTGATTTGTGTCTTTGAAATCGTGGTAGCAACCCTCAAGGATGTCCGCAGAGTACTTCTCTGGTCCCGTCCGCCGCCAACACCTTCTGCCCATTGATGACGATCTCCCTTTTGACACATTCGGTATGAGAACTCATCTCGACGAACTCATAGCGCAAGGAAATCTAACACCGTACTCTTTCATTCAGACCGAGAGTTGCTGGCTGAGCTTAGCGAACAACAAGGACTCCCAGACCGTGGTCCGTCTTCTAGTTTTGCTCGCTTCCCTTCTTCCACGCAGACTCGGCATGCGTTTCGCGCTCCAACAGGAGATCTCACATCACAGTTTGTAGGAGGGTGTAGGGCGATTCCTCTCCTATATGTCACTGAGTTCTTGCTGATCGTGGTCGACTAGTGTCTGCTTCTAGAACGACTCCGGTTGTAGGACAGGAGCCGAGTTCCTCGGATACTGGTCCCCAGTCTAGCCCATTGCTGCGGTACTTTAAGCCAAACAAGCGAGGAATATCTACTACATCAAGGTCCTTAGACAGCCGGCATAGACTGGCCGGTATTGATGACGATCTAGGTCTGCAGAATAGCCCATCGACAGGAAAGGGGCACACATATCCAATTCATGTTGACCTACCGCATCAGATATCGTTGAGCCATGCGCCTCCTATAGTACAGGGCATCAGCCTCATTTCGACCCAGAAACTCCCTGACCGCTTTCGATCTTTGTTCCCTTTCCCCCTCCTGAATGCCGTGCAGTCAAAATGCTTCCCCCATGTTTACCAAGACGACTACAACATGGTTGTATCAGCTCCAACGGGCAGTGGTAAAACCGTAATTATGGAGCTGGCAATCTGTCGCCTGGTCACGAAATTGAAAGATGGTCTTTTCAAAGTGATATACCAAGCTCCTACCAGGTCTCTCTGCTCAGAGCGATTTCGGGATTGGTCAACAAAGTTTACATCACTTGGCCTGCAGTGTGCGGAGTTGACCGGTGACACTGAATATTCTCAGCTCAGGACAATTCAAACAGCCAGCATCATAGTCACAACACCGGAAAAATGGGACAGCATGACAAGGAAATGGAGAGATCATACGAGGTTAATGCAACTTGTCAAGCTCTTCCTCATTGATGAGGTGCACGTTTTGAACGAAAGTCGCGGGGCTGCGCTCGAAGCCGTGGTTTCTCGGATGAAGTCTGTAGGCTCTAATGTACGCTTCATTGCTCTAAGTGCCACGATCCCAAACTCGGAAGACATTGCGACTTGGTTGGGTAAGAGCGATACTTTCCAGCATCTACCAGCGCATAGAGAGCAATTTGGTGAGGAATTTCGTCCCACAAAGTTACAAAAGTTCGTATACGGGTATCAATGCAATGGTAACGACTTTGTGTTTGACAGATTCTGCGGATCCAAGTGAGTTTATTTTCAGGCTGCCATAGGTCTTCGTGTTTGCTTACTGGTATTGGTGATTAGGTTACCCGAGATTATCAACAAGCACTCGAACAGAAAACCAGTTATGATATTTTGTTGTACGAGGAATTCTGCTATTGCTACCGCAAAAGACCTCGCCAAATTGTGGACCAATACTATCCCTCACAAACGACCTTGGCCAGTTGGGCCCAAGATATCTGTTGTCAAGAATCCAGACTTGAAAGGCAAGTAGCCTTAAGGGATAATATCGGCGCCTTTGCTAATTTTATCATAGCTATCGTTGCTGCTGGCGTCGCTTTCCACCATGCCGGTTTGGAAAGTGGTGACCGCCACGCCGTGGAGAATTGCTTCTTGAATGGTCAAATCAGCATCATTTGCTGCACATCTACTCTCGCCGTGGGGGTCAACCTCCCCTGTTATTTAGTGATAATTAAAAATACAGTTTGTTGGCAGGATGGCGGATGCAAGGAATACTCCGATCTGGAAATGATGCAAATGCTTGGCCGCGCTGGTCGTCCGCAGTTTGATGACAGCGCTGTCGCAGTCATACTGACCAAGAAGGACCGTCTTTCGTATTACGAGAAATTAGTATCGGGCACAGAACAACTGGAGAGTTGTTTACATCTGAACCTAATAGACCATTTGAACGCGGAAATTGGACTCGGCACAATCGGAGACCTCGAATCTGCTACAAAATGGCTCGCTGGGACGTTCTTATTCGTGAGGCTAAGAAGAAATCCTACTCATTACAAATTGAAGGAGAATGCCGATCGCAGAGACGAAGACGAGATGCTTAGACAAGTGTGCGAAAAGGACGTCAAGCTTCTTCAGGAATGCGGTCTTGTCGCGAAGGAGGGGCCATTGAACTCGACTCCTTATGGAGATGCAATGGCAAAGTATTACATCAAGTTTGAGACCATGAAAATTTTACTTGCTTTGCCTCCTAGAGCAAAAGTTTCGGAGATCGTGAGTGACTCAATCATTCTTTTGCGTTCCTTTGCTGAAAGATGTAGCTTTCGGCAATTTCACAGGCCGATGAATTCCGCGAAATTCGTCTTAAAGCTCCTGAACGTCCTTTGTATAGGGAGATTAACCGTGGAAATGGTATCAGGTTCCCTATCAGAGTGGACTTGTCTCAGCACGCACACAAGATTTCTCTTCTCATTCAGTCTGAACTGGGTGCTGTTGAGTTTCCCTTCGCGGAACAGTATCAAAAGCATAAATTCCAATTTCAACAAGACAAAACAATGGTTTTCACTCATGTTAACCGCCTCCTTCGGTGTATTGTTGATTGTCAGATTCACAACGAGGATGGAATCGCTGTTAGGAACGCTCTTGAACTTTCCAGGAGTTTTGCTGGTCGGGCCTGGGAGAACTCGTCTCTTCAGATGAAGCAAATTGATCAAATCGGAATTGTCGCTGTCAGAAAACTGTCCAGCGCTGGCATCACCAGTATTCAAGAGCTGGAAGAAACAGAGGCGCATCAAATCGATAGGTTACTAAGCAAGAACCCACCTTTCGGTGCGAAATTGCTTTCAAGGCTTGCGGATTTTCCAAAGTTGCGCGTGACTATCAAAATGATAGGCAAAGCAAGCAGACATGGGAAGTCTGTTAGAGTGAATCTCAAGGCTGACATTGGCTTCTTGAACAAAGAGCTGCCCGCATTTTTCCAGAAGCGTCCGGTGTACGTCTGTATCCTTTTGGAAATATCAGATGGCCGTCTCGTGGACTTTCGGCGATTAAGGTGAGTTGCAAAATTCCTAGTAGACCATGGTCTGACCAGAGCGCAGTGCACAAAAACTCCAGAATGGACATGAGATTTTGCTCAGTGTCGAATTGACAAGCTCTTTGCAGCACGTCACATGTTATGTTATGTGTGATGATATAGGTAGGTTACCACCTAACTCGTCACTTTCCAAGATTCATACTAAAACTACTAGGCGGAACATGTCAATTTGCAGATCTTAAGCCCGATATACCTGCCGTGTTATTCTCCAAAGACTCCTTCGACGAAGGAAACAGGATGTCAGACAAATTTGTAATGAACACGTCAAGGCGGAGGAGCAACGATGCTGCAAAATCAATACGGTCTTCAAACAGAGGTGACATCTTTGAGGATGATGACTACGCAGATGATGATTTTCTAGCTGCTGGTACAATAATTCTTCGCCTAATACGGTCTTTTGCTAATGGGATTGATGTAGCAGAAGATATTGAACGAAATAAACGTCCTTCAAAGTTAAGTTTTTCAAAGAGTCTCAACTCTGACCTTAATCGCGTCTCCAGAATGAGACAGAACGATTCTTTTAGTGACAATGATCAACAACAGCAAGCAGTACTTGTCAATGGAAAATACAAGTGTAATCATATATGCAAGGACAAATCAGCGTCTGTCGTTCCCTTTACACCCAAAGGAGCCCATCGTAATCTGTTGTGCAGCTGTAAACACTTTTGCTGCCGCGAAGGACTGGACAAGCCACCAAAAGTCTACAAAAAGGGTGTTTTGTCAGAAGTGACCCCCAGCAAACAAGCAAGAACCAATCAGCTCAGTCTTGGAGACTTTAAGGGTCTCTCTCAAGCCAGTCAATCGCAACAACACAAAACAACCCTTCCGAAACGCATGGTTGGCACTAAGTCGTTGGGTTGTGTAGTTGCACCGTCAAAGGCCACGAGAATGGCAAATTTTGATCTCGCCGTGTCACAGCCAGCAGCGAGAAAATTGACTTTTGAAGCAGGGGGAATCTGTCAACAAAAAAAGAAAGAAGAAAACCTCACAGAATCGACGAGAGTCATCCAGTGAATATGGTGACAGTGATCTGGAAAAGTTCTTTACACCATCTGCGATTTTGCCACAATCACATGAGCAGACTTCAGCAAAGGGATACGATTCAGTTGTAGAGGATGCTGGAACTGACGGTACAATTGAGGGCATTGAGACCGATTTCGAGTTTACGGAAGATGAGTTTGCGATACTAAGACATCAACTACATATCCACCAGCCTTACGTCAGCCTTCAGACGGTATGCCGGGGTTCCTGCTCGACTCGAAAGACAAGCAGCCATCTAATATCTCGAAGACGCAAACTGTACAGAGTCAGGACCTCCAAACCCAACGAACCAAGGAAGAACTCAACAAATCTTCCACTCGTCCCATGGCACCATCGAAAGAAGAGGCGCAATTAAACGCTGCAAAGTGAGCGACAGCGCCGTCGAAGAGAACATTGACCAGTCATTACTCGAAGAATTTGGAGATGTTGTCAACTTTACAGGGACCTAAAGTGGCGGGGGAGGGATCAGCTGAAAATATCCCTGTTAGCCTCGCCGGGGGGTTGGCTTTTGAGCCTTACTTGGATGCTACTCTATTTTCTCTTAAAAAGCAGTATTAAGCTCTTAGCTGGAAGCCTGACGGACACGTGTGCAACACAAATTATTGCGGCTTTTCATCCCTGCATAAACCTCAAAATCCTTTCGAGCAGTA